>QYTT01082400.1:33981-46956 GCA_006980735.1 Dasypogon diadema
CAGGAGTGTAAAAATAATAAACACACATATATATCACATTTACGGCGAATCCAAATAGATTCACTTTTATCATTGCATCATCCCGTAACATTGCACCATATTTAAGGCTGAGAAGAGTTCTAAAAGTGAGAAAAATACATTACGCTTGATATTAAAAGTTTATAGTGAAAATGGCAATTATTTGGACGTATTATAATTGCCGATTAAGTTACTGAAGGAGTTGAAATTTCATATGGGTGGGGGCTCATTAATAAGTAATAAGAGAAGAAATTAACATTTTCTAGCTAGGTGGAACATAACCAAATTTTATTTTATTAAAGCATATACCTTGATAAAAATGAACTATGTATTATTATCAGTTAATAAGAATCATTGAAAGGATCGTAAAACTACTGCTAGCATTAATAAATCATTCACAATGGGCGATGTTTGTCAAGAATAATTAGAGCTTTGAGTCGCAGTATGTTAAGCAAGCAGTCCAATTGCGAGGCCCATTTTGTCTAATGGTGTTATCAGTTTATCACGATGAGATAAACACAAAATATTCAAATGAACATGCAAAAGCTGTCATCCACTTGGGATGATGCGTGAGAAAGGTTTAGTGATAACTTACAAAGCAATACCACTAAGGAAAGGTATTGTGGAGAACCCATTGCTGCTGCGCTTCTTTCGAATATCATTGAGTAAAAACACTCCACTAAAGAACTGCAGTAATGTGACGGTTGCTGCAATTTGAGCAAGGCGGAGAGTGTGCGGCATTAATATCTGTTCCAGGGCATTCATCTTTACGCTTTTTACTTTTTTATCTTTAAGAAAAATGTTAGATTAGGTTGAAATTACCATATTCAAATTATGACAGCTTACATTAAAATTCCCAGGGCCTTCTAAATGTTATTCAATACCCAAGTTGACAAACCCAACCGTACAGTGGAGAAGCAAACAAGTTCTTAACTCCCCAAATCCCCAACCCACATCACTTTCGCTGCCTTCGCAATGCATTCATTGGCACGTCACGTCACGTCGACGTCGTGATAAGAGCTAGCACTGCCAGGTAGGTTGGGATTACAGCAAATTTTGCCTTTTGATTACTTACTTTAATATTTTAATCGAATGTTAATAAGTGTTACTTTTAGAAATATTCTTGAAATTGAGCACAATTTTTCAGCAAAATCTAACTGAATAAAATTTTTAACAAATTCAAACCAGAGAAATCGCTAATGCCATTGATGTCAAAATCTTAACAAGAAGAAGAAGTAATGTATACTCTTCTGCACGGTTTGTACAAGTATCTCACAAAAAAGGAGGAGTATTGTATCCTAATACTAGGATTAGACAATGCTGGCAAAACGGTAAGAGTAAATTTCTTTATGCTTGATTTGCGTAAATATACTTGTTCCATTTAAGACGTACCTGGAAGCTGCGAAAACAAAATTTACTAAAAACTACCGGGGAATGAATCCTTCCAAGATAACGACTACTGTAGGCTTAAATATTGGACAAATTGATGTGCACGGTGTCAGATTGAATTTTTGGGATTTAGGTGGGCAACAGGAATTGCAGTCCCTGTGGGATAAATATTACCAGGAATCTCATGCCATAATATATGTTATTGATTCCAATGATCGGGAGAGAATGGAGGAGTCCAAACAAATTTTTGGTAAGATGAGATTCTGAATGGTTTTGTGTTTAATTTGTGAACAAGAAACCGTTAGAGCTTCCGTATGCCTAGTGCTTCTAGGGAGAATTAGTAATCGCTTGTTTAATCGATCAAATTCTTCTGTTTCTGTAATAAAGAGCACGGATAAGCTGAACTCTCCTATTTGTGGGAAAATCAGAGATTTCAATTAAAGAGCAAATATTTTTAATACGTCTAGCACCTGGGAGGGTCGATAACGAATCAAAAAAACCAATTTGACCAATTACCCACAGCTATAGAATGCAAACAAATCAAAACTCTGATCGAGTACATACATCAAAATGTTCGAATATTTTATTCACAAGCATGTTTTGATGTACCGTACGATTTCGTTCTCAGAGAACAATTTCTAGTTTGAAGAGGGACTTTTCTACTTTTATCAATTTTCATTACAGACAGAATGATCAGTAATGATCTATTATCAGGCGTACCTCTGCTCGTTTTGGCTAATAAGCAAGATTTACCAGATGTAATGGGTGTTCGAGATATAAAGCCCGTCTTTCAAGAAGCTGGCGTCCTAATAGGAAGAAGGGAATGCCTTGTAATGCCTGTTTCAGCTTTAACTGGGTACGCTGTTACGTTTGCACAAATTAAATATGTTGCTCAATGTTTTTTTCGTAGAGAGGGAGTGGATGAAGGGATACGTTGGCTGGTAGATGCGGTTAAGAGGAATGCAATCGTGCGACCACCGAGGGAAAATGATTGATAATTCCATACCTTTAATGTTAAAATATATTCCGCTGTTATTTATAATTACCAACTGTATTGCTATTTAATTATAACGTATTTTTGTAAGTGCGAATTTTTCAATAAAATTTTATTTACTGCTAATAAAACAAATGGATTTTAATAACATCGGGCGGCGAATCAAGTGATTCATCACAGCTTCTATAGCCCAAAAATAAAATGCCTAAAACGAATTAAACAAGTGAAACTCCGTCAGAATACTTGGAAGTATTGGAGCGTAGCGTATCAAAAGCATTATCTTCTTATCAGAGGCGATAAGTTCCTTGAGCTTATCACACGAAGTGCTGGGCAAAAGAAACAATACCAACTAGTGCTCTTTCACCAGCCAAGAAAAATATTGACAATTCAGGGGTATGAAGTGATTTTAACAAGTAAAGTCTCTAGAATTTCAAAATGTATCCGTATTACGAGCCTGATTGGAGTGTGCTTCCTCCAGAAAATAATAGAAGGTAGGTTTGTGCTTTTCGATTATCCAGATATGAGCATCTGCATAAATGTATAAATCCAAATTAAACAATGCACACGTGAGAACATTTCAACTATTACCGTGACATCTTTATTTCATAACATTCGGTAGTACAACGCCATCTTATTGTCATTAATCTTACATCAGGACAAATCAATTTTCAGCTCATTCCCAGCTGAATTTCAGCATAAAATGTCATCGTCACAAAAGTGTTCGGTCGCCTTGAATGCAACTTTTCTACATTTCGTGTGGCTTTGTTTAATTTCTTTCGTAGTTTTCTTTAAATTTAAGATTTAAAATATAAAACAAAACATTCCTCGTCATTTAATACGTTTATTTATTAAGAATTTTACCGTGAATCTCATTGAAATAGAGAACAGTGATTATCACCATAATTGTCACTTGGCATAAAAAAGAAGAAAATTGGGAATTTACCTCACGAATAGTAAAAACAAAAAAGACAACCTGTTCCAGATTAGATGTTTTTGTGAATCAATGAAAACTCCGTTTTAATATGCCAAACTGTTGCAAACAGGATTTAATTGAAGAAGTGAAATGAGATGATTATGGTTGCAATTTGATATTTTTTAGTCTCGATAAACTACTTAAAATTTTGCTCATATATTATTAAAATAACCGTAGGCAGCAAGAGTATTTTCGAAAGTTTGCAAATAATATAGAAGTGTAAGATATTATTCCTGACGTATTCCCTGACTGTTGATTGCAAAGCAATGAATTCCGAGCATGGGTAATAATCACTTTCTTTTGGATGCAATGTTGATGAAATTTACTAATATATCTGTTATGCATGGGTTTGAACCACTTTCTTACAGATTTAATCCGGCCTTCAACATGGCCACCATAAGGCAGGCATTCAATGAGGCTGTAGAACGGGGTAACGTATGATAACATTTCTAGCATGCTTTACGAAATAATTAACAGGCATTTGCAAAATTTCCTTGATATGAAAGTGTCTGTGATATGCGTGCATTAATGTAAACCTATTTTCACAGTGAGAATGCCAACACCCACAAGATTAAGGGATCTTATAAGACAGATTCGAGCAGCACGAACAGCCGCTGAAGAAAGAGCTGTGGTGAACAGGGAATGTGCATACATAAGGAGCACTTTCCGGGAAGAAGATTCCGTCTGGAGGTAAATATATAAATTTCCTTACTTACAACATTTTATAGGAATGACACACTTTCTATTTTTCTTCATTAAAAGGTAATTAATTCAGTTGGCAACGAAAGCTTTAGAATTTGTATTCTTTACAGGTACACGTTTTTCAATAAACACAATAGAATTTTTTAAATGATTGCTTCGAATCAATCGATTTATAATTAATTCGGAAACGAGAGACAAAATATATTCACGAAGGGTTCGAAGTTCCTTAATGGATCCAATCTTGAGCGTAGATATTTATATTACCCTTTTCATGAGCTCACTTTCTGTCGAGTTGAATGAAAGAAGAGCTGAAGTATTGATCTGTGGTATTTAGATAAGAGACCCTTTCAATGTGGTTAAGGCAGTCTAATTGGGAGACAGTCAGAAACACTCTTTCATGAATCAATAAGTAAAGCCCATTGAGTTGTAAAATTATTCTGCCGGTGACGAAAGTATCAGGTTCAAGCACAGAGCTTAAGATACCACTGATAACAACGACGATTTTGCTAATTGATTTTGATGAATACTTGCTACATACCAATTTAAGCAATATTTGGTATTTTTCGGTGATTTTATGAAGTTTCGCAAGTGTCTGTTACAAATAACGCGAATTAAAAGACAACTCTCAGTTGAGCGATGTAGATAATCCGAGAAATAAATTCTTTTGGTAGCTAGATTTGCATTTTATTTAATTTTTTAATTTGAGTCATGATTAATCAGAAATGGATTAAAAAGTCTAGTGCCGTATATTTGGGAGACTCGATCAAGTAGTTTGGCTCGATTTCTATTGTTTTAAATATGTAACAAAAAAAATAAAGTTCCACGTGATGTGGCCTACAAAATTTCAGAGAGTCCTAAATTAAAATAAATTCATTTATAATAAATTCTTGATGTGAAAACAAAAAACAACACTTTGTAAGACAGTTACAGGCCCTGAGAAACCTGTTTTTGATCAATTCCTATAATTTTTACATATTCGAATCTGTATTTGTCGTATCGGATTACTTTTTTTTGGCCCTTGATTGTATTAAAATAAATTCATTTATAATAAATTCTTGATGTGAAAACAAAAAACAACACTTTGTAAGACAGTTACAGGCCCTGAGAAACCTGTTTTTGATCAAATCTACTTAAGCAGTACATATTTAAGACGGTATTGGTTATTAATGACTATTTTTGTTTTCTAGGTGCCGAAATATCGCCAAATTGCTTTATATACACATGCTAGGATATCCAGCACATTTTGGGCAGCTTGAATGTCTTAAGTTAACAGCAAGTTCACGATTTACAGACAAGCGGATAGGATATCTTGGTGCAATGTTGCTTTTAGACGAAAGACAAGATGTTCACTTACTAATAACAAACTGCTTAAAAAAGTAAAAAAAATATTTTATTTTCCAAGAAAAATTTAAATAACATTTAATACGATTTTACAGTGACTTAAATAGTTCAACACAATTTGTTGTCGGTCTTGCATTGTGTACCTTAGGAGCTATCGCTTCACCAGAAATGGCTAGAGATTTGGCTAGTGAAGTGGAAAGATTAATGAAATCTCCAAACACTTATATTCGGAAAAAAGCTGCATTATGTGCGTTTCGTGTGATAAGACGGGTTCCCGAGCTAATGGAAATATTTTTACCAGCCACTAGATCTTTATTAAGTGAAAAAAATCATGGTAAGAAAAAGGCTTGTTTACTCTATGGAAATTTTTTTTTTTACTTTTCGATTATTTTCAGGTATTCTGATTACAGGAGTTACTTTGATAACTGAAATGTGTGAAAATAGTATAGATACTCTTAATCATTTCAAGAAGGTTTGTATACTTTTTTATCTGTACGTGCTTTCGCTGCATAATCGCTCCTTTAAGGTTTATTTTTTATGTTGTTTTTGAGGAATATTTTATTACAATAACTGCCGCACTAATCGTAAAATTATAATGCTAGTTGGAATAGTGAAAAGTTCTTGTTCATCATTTTCTTCCTTATGAAAATGCATAAGAGAACGCAATAGTTGCCTTATGCTCATAATTGTGGTATACTCTATAAAATTCATACAAAGGCAAATGTGTGAAACTTCATTGAGAATTTTTTGCAAATATCCGGATAATAACATCTACCAACTTGTTTTCATCTCGCGCGACGCGTTTCAGACCTCATGTGCCCATTATCAAACGCTGCTATACACCAACTGGAGCTGCAACAAAGTGCTGGTCTTCGATTAGTAAAAAAGTACCCGAGGCGAAAAGCCGTGTCAATGAACTTTCAACCAACCCATTGTCATCATTGCAGCAAATTAATAAACAGGCATGTTTACACGAAGCATCTTAAAATGCCACTGCTATGCCGAAAGGATAGGTCATTACAACATTTTTATATATCACATACATTTTACATAACACACTTTCCTAAAAGCGGCAAATTTTACACAAAATCCTTTGATAAAAATCATAAATTTTGTAAGAATTCGAAATGTTTACTTGCGCTGTGTGCACTAAGCCTACCACCAACATGACATTCTCTTGTATAAATAAATTTATGTCGTTTTTACAATCAAATTTCTATTAAATAATTTTTGGGTCTTTGTCCTAAATAACTAGAGCTTCCTACCACTTCGTGAGGGCGCATGAGTTCTGGGGAATAGACATTGCAGTATGGGGCTTATGAAATCTGTACTCCTTCCAAAGCAATATCTATAGCTTGTTTTAGTACCTCAAGGTGTTCTTCTATTATCTCTGATGCAATTAGAATGTCATCAATATATTGCAAAACTTTAGCAATTGACAATAAGGGTTTGAAGATCTTTTTCATAAATCTCCCGAATACAGCGAACGTGTTCTTAAGGTCCAGATGGTGCTCTGTTGGAGGCAAGGTGTCATTGCCAGCTGTGGTGAGCCTGTTCAGTCCACTGTAGTATAAACAGCACCAACATGACAACATAGAGCGTAGACTCTAAGGTTTTCTTTCATATCGTCAAACCACCATATAGGGTACTTTCTACGTTTTCGGTAACCCCTAATAATGATTTAGTTAATTAGTGCAATATCGAGAGAATCTTAAATTCTGATATCTTCAAGTACACAAAACAAGAACAATTAACCACTCAAAATGTGATTTAATAAAATATTCCAACTTTAATCGCAATACCGTACTGATAAAAGATTTTTTTTTGTCATGTGCATGTCAATTAATACTACTACAATTGTTTAATTATATGTTTGTATACTGCTTGCCAGGATAGTGGAAACCGAGAGGTATGCAAGGCAAACTGATAATGAACAGCTTTATTGATTATATATTTACCTTATTTTGTCTTATTTTATATTCTCTTTGCCAGATCGTACCGAATTTAGTTCGTATACTTAAAAACTTAATTTTGGCTGGATATTCGCCTGAACATGATGTAAGCGGTGTTAGTGATCCGTTTTTGCAAGTAAAAATTTTGAGACTGCTTCGCATTCTGGGCCACAATGATCCTGACGCTTCAGAAGCTATGAATGATATCTTGGCGCAAGTGGCCACTAATACGGAAACTAGTAAAAATGTAGGAAATACTATTTTATATGAAACTGTTTTATCAATTATGGATATTCGGTAAATCATAGGAAATCCTAAAAGAGAATTAAAATTTATGTACAATTTGTAGTTCGGAAGGTGGATTGCGAGTATTAGCGGTGAACATCCTGGGGAGATTTTTACTTAATAGTGACAAAAACATAAGATACGTCGCCTTAAATACGTTACTCCGGACTGTTCATGCAGATACGTCAGCAGTTCAACGCCACAGGACGACGATTTTAGAATGTTTGAAGGATCCAGATGTGTCTATTAGGAGAAGAGCCATGGAGCTATCATTTGCTCTTATAAACGGCCAGAATATCAGAACGATGACAAAAGAGCTTCTTCTTTTCCTAGAGAAAGCAGATTCAGAGTTTAAAGCACAGTGTAGCTCTGGCATGATACTTGCTGCTGAGCGGTATGCTCCGTCAATACGTTGGCATTTAGATACGCAACTAAGTGTCTTAGTGGCGGTATTTTAATTAAACAACATACGTTTTTACATCATTACATCACGAACTTTAATTTTAGGCTGGCAATTATGTCCGAGATGATGTCGTTTCGTCCACAATTCAGTTAATATCGAGTAGTCCAGTAATTGAACAGACTTACATTACCAATAGATTATGGGATTCTCTTCAAGTCTCGAATCATTGTGAAGATAAACAACCATTACTTCAGGTAGCGGTATGGTCGATTGGAGAGTATGGAGACCTTTTCATGTATGGTGATAATGTGGACGGTAAGTACCTTAATTTATTAATTCTTTTGGCACAGATTATTTATATGATCAAGTATATAGTGACTTCAGAGGTTTTCACACAAACTGGTTAAAACAGGATACTTTTGATTTCAAATCTTATATCACAGAGCTTGAACAATTCTTGGAAAATTTGTAGAATTCTCAAATAAGTAAAATATTCAATTTTTTATCTTTTAAAGCATGTGAAGAATGCCTTTTTGAAAATACCAATTGGGAGAGAGGGTAATCCTAACGGCTTTCAAAGTAGCGTCATTTGAAGGTGTTTTAGTCTTTTAGATATTTTAGGATGAAGGCCGTATAGTTTTTACTAAACATGTTTTGTGCACGAGTCTAATGCCATATTTCAGGGAACATTAGTGCTTATTCACTCTCATACTTTTCTTCGTTTAGGAGCACGAAATTTTAAAGTCCTTGGGTTATGCTCTTAAGTGCACGAGAAAAATGCATGGTGAAACCATACTTTTAGTGGTTCAAAAATTGTGCATCACTACGATTTTCATAAATAATAAACTCACATTATCAAAATCTACTTCTATACTGTGTTATGGATGAAAAATGCCCTATAGGCTTACGGCCTTCAACCTAAAGGATAAGACCGTCCCAAACAATTTTTGGTTTATTTCGTGGAGACATAGCACTGGATGTCCGCTTGGTCACTTTAGCGCGGACACACCGTATAATTTGGACAGTCAAAGCGACCAGAATTTATATGTGGTCTTTGAGTGTACCCTTAGTGTTTGTTGTTATGATCTTAGTAACATATGAAAATGATTTGACATTGCGTAGTCATGTCAGGAAAATACTTCACTGTGACAAATAAAAATGGAATTTATTTAAGAAAAAAATCTAAGGCATGCTTTTTACAAAGCAAAACATTCGGCTCTTAAAATCCAATAATATCCTGTATTTGCTAAGAAAATATTGCTATTTTGGTTCTGATACAGAAAAAGGTCGTCGTGATGGTGGAGATATTCAGAAAGCAGGTGGGGCATTTGCAGAGATGCAAAGGGCTCGTGAAGAACAATACTTTTATAAAGAAAGTCTGGAACTATTAGAAAAATTACGACGAAACGAAATTGATAAGAAAAAATATCACAAAGAAAATATTGATATACATAAAAAGGCTATTAAATTTCACAAACAAGAGTTGGAGAAGACAGAAAATATGGAAGATGAATAACTGCAATGATATATTTTCTTGGTAGGTGAACAGTGATGCACACACATTTATGCACTTATTACTTGTGCTCAACATTCAAGTGCCAAATTTTCACTTACTAGGTTCAGTGCATTTCATCTTTTTCCAGTCTGTAATAAAATTACTACTGAAATCTTTTTTATTTATCTTTTGTTACCGAGCATAGTGTTTTTCGCATACTGAGGCACCTTTATTTGTAAGAAATATTGTAAATTCCTGCAATAGAAGAATAAAATATTTCAAGATAAAATTTCGCATTCATAGACTTATCTATAAGCCTGAACCTGTGCAAAATTTCAGTTTTTGTGGGGCTATTCCCCATTACAATATTGTGAAATATAATACTGTAACGCACTTTCTAAATCTGCTTAAGTAAGATATTCGTAAAGTTATTAGTTTATCTGAAATTAGTACCGGTTAGATACCTAAGGGTTTGAATGCAACAAAATGTAAACGAAATATGGCGAAAAGCTAAGGTTTGAGAATGCAGATGCGAATCGAAAACTCAGAATATTGTAGTCGAGAATAACCCCCTGGCCGTCGACTACAATTTTTACGGGTATAGTTAACTATGCAAATGAATATTTCGAAAAAACATATCGATAATATTTAATCCTTTTACACTTCGATATCACTTTCGAAAAATTATTCTCTACACATATTAACCATACTTAAAATTTCGAAATCAGCGATGCAAAAGTTGGGAAACGAATAGCTGGAAGCCAACATATAGAGAGGAATAACTTGCTAAGCCACTCTGAAGACGTTCTACTGAGAAATTAATAAAATTTGTCTATTCGAATACATTCAGTATTTTTGTTTATTTTTGTATTTAAGATAAATTGGTACAATTTTCAGAAAATTTTGTTAAAAACTAAGAATACAACTAAAAAGGACAATTTATATTATTTTGCAGATTTAGAAAAACCAACTGAAACTGAGCTAATAGCCCTCTATCATAAATTTTTAACATCGGCTCAGGTTTCGATTACAAGCAAGCAGTATGCACTAGTTTCTTTGGGAAAATTAAGTACAAGGCTTCGGAGCGGTCAAGAGTAAGTTACATGTGATAAGTGGCCAATGAAAAAATAAAATAAAATTTCATTCAAAACGCAGTGAAATAAAAGCAATCATTGATACTTTTGGAAGCCATCTAAATGTTGACTTGCAGCAAAGAGGTGTTGAGTTTATTCAATTGTTTGGACCCCACAATCATCTGAGGCCAGCCCTACTTGAAAAAATGCCACCGTTACAAGTTAATCGTATCACGCCTCAGAATGGCAATTCCCCTGAAGAAAATGGTTCTGAACTTATAGAAAATGGTCTGGATGACACTGAGAGTAATATCCTTGGTTCTAGTGATCAATCTGTAGGTTTTATTACAATCCATTTGTTCGGGGCTATTTGTACAGTTTAAAATTTCTTCTTGCAGAACATATTATTAGATTTGTTAAGTGGAACGGATGTGCCGTCGGAGCTAAGTAATTCAACAGTTCAGAGGAAAAATTCTAAAAATGCAAATATTTTACCGTCAGAGTCAAATAATCAGGATCTCTTGGACCTTTTAGGAGGAATCGACATAACAACACCAACGGTAAATAGTTCTATAATCGGAGACAATACCACTCCCAATGGAAACGACCTCTCTGCTGTTACGAGTATGACTGGATTAAATATAAGTACCACGCAATTGGTCGATCCTAGTATTATGTCCAACACATTTATGAGTGATTTTTCGTTGCAAAGTACAATAAACGTAAGTACGCTATCGAAAAATCAGGGATGCACTGAAAAGGCTTTTTTTTCTAGCCTGCTGGTCCTAAAATAACGGCCTTAGACAAAAACGGTATTTTAGTGCAATTGACGCCTGTGAAGAACGGTGGATGTTTGCAAATATTTATGATAACCACAAACAGCTCACTTAGTACAATAGAGCAATATTTATTTCAGGTGAGATAAAAATGTTGTCATGTCACACATTGCGCCTTTATCATACATTTGCTTTAATATCTGATAGGCTGCTGTTCCTAAAAGTTTTACCCTACAAATGTTGTCGCCATCTGGGTCCATACTACCGCCGGGCGGGACTATAACACAAGAAATGCGAGTTATTAGTACATCAAAGGTAAATTTAATTTGAACCGTGATAGGATTATACCGATCACTTGATGTGTTTTTTTTTTGTTTATCATGAAACTTTTAGGCTGTTCTTAGAATGAGACTACGCATATCATATGTAGTGGACGGTCAACCAGTGCTCGAACAGACAGAGGTCAGCGGGTTTCCAGATAACTCGTTTGAGTGAGGATTGAACTTATAGCGCTGTTTCGTGTTGTTGATTTTCAAACAATTTTTACTACTATGTATTTTAGTTTTATACGAAAAGTTGAAAATAAGAAAGGGATTATTGTAACGTTATTTTAAAAGTTACGTTTGCGTTAAAAGTAAGTGATGAAAGAACACGGATCAAATCAAAGCCAGATTTTTTACAAAAGACAGAAAGGCATCTACATAAAAGCGTATTTATATATATTTCATTATTATAATATAACCCGTATTTTCTTTAGTCACATGTTAAAAAATATACTTTTCTCAATAATTTCTTTTTAAATTTATTTCTTGTTTGTTGCATACGCAAACAAGTAGACTATTTCTGGAGGTGATATGTGCGAATCAACAGAAAGCATTAAGGAAGATTGTCAAATTAATACCACTTTTTATTTTAATTATATTATTTTTGTGTTGTTTATTTTTGTTCGAAAAAACATAAAAGCTAATGTACTTAAATGAATATATGTAAATGATTTAATAAAATCCGAGTTTTTTTAATCGTAGTATTGAAAATATAATGTTTCAAGGGGCTCCAAATTCAGATCCGGTCATAGTGTTTTGCTAACAAAAAAAAAACTATTACGTTGTTTGAGTAATTAAAATATATTGGAAACACCACCAGTGGCACGGAATTCATCCTACATTGGACATGTTTCAAAGCAATCAAAATTACTTGCCTTTGTGAATTTTTCTATAGTATGTGGAGGCCACGGGCAGGAGTTGGCGGTGCGATTGGATTGGATGAATGTGACGATGTGAAAATGAATGACGCGAAGAAAGCTGGCTTGCTATATCCTGAATTATCTGTATAGTAACAGTTATGATTTTTCCATTAAAGTTATTTATCCAAGTATTTAATTTTTCCATCTTTTCTATTAGAACTGGTCTGGATTTAGTTGCAACCTCAGCCGATTTAAAGACCCAGTTACAATGAACGTAACGTAACGTAAGCAATCTGTCAAAGAGCGTAACTTAACGTAAGCCGCTTACAATAGACTTAAGAATCGTTTTCTTTGTAATTTTGACAGTTGCTAACAATACGGAAAAATTTCA
>QYTT01082400.1:63484-90970 GCA_006980735.1 Dasypogon diadema
GAAGTCGAGACGAATGTTTTGCAAAATTTATTAAACAGAAGATATTAGCCATTAGGTGGCCAATTTAAGTTTTTCGTAAGATAGAAAAGGTAATTGCGTTTTTTGGATGAGAAAAACTCCATGAAAATTCTACTATTGAGAAATTTGTGGTAATTTCCTGTTGAGGCTGTGAATTGCATAACTTAGATAATCGTAATAATAGAAAATTCAATCGTAAGCTATTTTTGGGTAATTTTATGCTCAATCTAAGTTTCCGTCATAATCGTGACCCCTAATTTTTTGCATCTTTGCAAAGAGTATTTATCAGATACAAAGTCCGGTAAAGATTTTCTGTATCAATTCTTGAAGGAAGTAAGTGAAATGAGGAGTTTCGTTCGGAAGATGACTCCTCATAATATATATACTTCCAGATGGGTATGGAGTTCGTCTCAGTCACTGGAATTGAAATCACCTATCAGAGGCTGGTAATATAATGAAAATATTATCAGACAATAGCGTGGCCTTATTATCACTTAGCTATAAACGTATACTTTTTGTAGAGTCAAATTGAGGTAAATTCTTGTTGTTAGAAAAACGACAGGCGACAATATGTTTCGTGGATTGAAACTTGAATTTGATATCTGGTACCTGCTGCTCCGAATGTGTTTCGGCCCAAACCGTCCAATAACTGGTTAGTTAATTCTACTGTACATATTGACGAATTTTGTAAAGTGTGTCTCCGATTAATAAATAGAAAGATAAAAGTTTTTTTTTTCCCAAATAAGGTTGTAGGAATAATTTAAATTTCATTACTATTCTGACACCGTTATTAATAATAATTAGTATTTTCCCCTTCCACAAGAGGATATATCCAGTAAAGTTTATTAAATAAATGATAGTTTATAAACCCCAAGTAAATAATAAAATTTTATTCAAGTATATTTCCCAGGTGTTTCGATAACTGATGAATTTTATAATTCGGAATTTAGCCTTTTACATCGCTTCAAAATATTTAGCGTGTGGGCTGGTCTCTAAAAACAGCAAAAACGGTTTAGTTTAACGGCTATTGAGCGACTTTTTTATGTCAAAATTCGTACTCTACAACTAAAATGACATAAAATTCATAGTTTTGCCGTTTTAAGGTAAAAGCCGTCTGTTAAGGCCAAATTCCAAATTATTCGTACGTTCTCTATGATTAGAAAATATTGTATTTTAATTCGGCGAATTTTTATTTAAACGAACAATTTCATTTGATTTAAAAACGCTCTATATTTTGTATATGGGCTCCTGTAACAATAAAAAGTCTTTTATATTTAAGGCTAATTGAACACCAAACAAGATTTTTATGTCTCGTACAATTTGGAATATTTTTATTATATTTTATCCTCTTAGAAATAATATTTGAGTAGAATTTTATTGTTTAATTAAAGTTTATAGCGTATCATTTAATTAATAATTTAATTATGGATAAATCTTCTTGTGGGAGAGGAAAAAACAATAAAAATTATTGGGAACGGCTGGAACAGAAAATTAGGCTGTGGATGAAAATTACTGTTAAACGGCTATTGAGCGACACTTTTGCTTATCATATTCGTACTCTACAGCCGCAAATTACTTACGAAAATTGCTGGTTTGGCAATTTGATATGGAGACCTTTTTTTTAGGTAATTACCTGTATCTCAAAGTGAAATTGGGAAACCATATTTGGACACAGACTGAGTAAAACAAAAGTAATAAAAATGAAATTGGGAATCACTTAAAAGAAATATCGCAAGAGTGGGACAAGGAAATGTTAACTTAAGAAGATCGCTTGAAAGTTAATGGTATTTGGGAAATGTTACATTACTTCACTTAAATGAATTTAATTTGTAATGTATCAACAGCATATGGTCAAATAGGAACAAACATAGCAAATTTAAAATAAAGTACATAGGTACTAAAAAACTGTAATTTGTTTGTCAAATAGTAGAAATAGTTGACCCTTCTTATTCCAGGAATTGGGCAAAATCTAAAATTAAACGTGTAATAAAATTTGGTAATTTGGTGCTATTTAAAAAAAATATGTATCAAATTTATCCAAATATTGTAGAAAATTTGTATAACTGAAATCTAGATAGAAAGAAACGAATCTTGCATTCAAATGACACAAATTCTCATTTAATCGTCGCTTTGTGGTTATACGAAGAGTTCTAACGAAGGAGTGTAATTCTTGCGGCACCTTTTTATGAGTCAACGAAAATATCGAATTCAATTTGTGATAATAGAAATCATAAAAAACAGTTTATTAAAAAAGAATGCGTAATGAGGTGATCATTTGTGTTTTACCTCAGCGCTCAGCAACAAAGTAATATGAATAATAAATTCAGCAAATCTAAGAAAAATTATCGACTTGGGATTTTAAATAAGTTATAACGAATGCAAAATGGCAAAGTACTATTATATTTCATTGTTAGTATGCTTTGTGGTTATTTGGTGGCGGTTACTTGAATGCTTATGAAGCGAATAAAATAATTTATCTCTCGAATTTACAGGTAATTCATTTTGTTATTATACCTGGTAACTATCTGCTCCCCTTTCCTCTGAGAACGAAATAAAACTGGGTGAAATATTGATAAACGTTTTTATAAATACATTGCAAAACGCTCTACGGGAATAGTAAGCAGGCATTAAGGGCTTGGCTGCATAACCAACTTATTGTTGGTCATTTTTACATTTCCAAAGCTCCGTTTCATCGATTCATATTTCGCGAAGCATTCTCTTTGAAAATTCTTCGAGTATTTCCTTGAATTACTTAGCAAAGTCCACAGTTTCTGCAACATCATCGTCCATTACCAAGTTTATTTCTCTACAACTACCACACAGGTACAGTACTGCACATTCACTCGAATCTTGTCACAGCTCTCTTGAAGTGGCTTTGCCAGTAATTAAAGTCGCGAGTCAAATGGAAGTGTCCGGGATTAAAAGTAAATAAATTCACTCGATCACACTAGAAGAACAAAATAAGCATATGTGTAAAAATGGTGAATTAACGGCATCTATAATAGACTTTAAATATTATTTTTTGCGGTAACTTCAATAAAATGCAAATGCAAACATACCCCGCCGCCTTGGGCTGTCTTGCTAGACATGTTGTGCAACAGCGTAAAGTGCGGCACTAATGGAACTTTGATAGCGACTCATTGTTGCGCACTGAGCTTAATGTTGTTCTTGTTTTGTTTTTCTAATAGCTGTAATGTTTATAATTTGCAGTAGTTAACTGCTATGCAATGACTGCGGAAAATGTCTGTTGGTACTTTCATAAAAAATTGCAGTCATTTTAATTGGAATTTATCGATAACGCTTAGCAGCTAATTATACTGATAAAATTGAAACCTTTTCTAAAAATCAAAACTCCTTTAGTATTTTTAGTAATTTTATCTTTCCTTGGAAATCTGCACATTAATACATTTAATGACAAGGTACGAAAATGTTCCCTAATTCTTACCTTATTTAAATGAACCTCAATCAAAACTGTTGGTGTTGCCTGAGATAATCAATATAAAGGCTATATATATTTATTCTGGTTGCTAAACGATTACTAATCTTAGATATAGAAGATATTCCTTCAATAGGGGGAAATGTTTATTAACAAGCTTTGTCTCCATTTATTTTTGAACTTTTATCTTTTGGGAACACTCCACCAAAACTGCCTTTGTTCCCTAGTCTACCACTTTCACAGTATTAAATATCTAAATTGATACTACTGCCACTTTAGATTATTTGAACTAGAGTGGAGAAAAAGATAATCATTTTCAACCGATTTTCAAGATTTTTATCGGGAAAAATTAAAAATAAAACTTGATAAAAGCAAATATGTATAATCAATTTTATTTGCACTTAGTTCAGACCCTAAATATATCTAGCAATATAAAATTACTCCACCTAGATATAGTAAAAAAAATAAAATTGTTCTATAATTCAATTTAGTAAATTAGTAACACATCAAAGTTCAATATTGAAGATAATTTTCGAACATTGCTTTTAATATTTTGCGCACAATTTCAATCACTTCATAAAAGTATCATAACTACGAGATTATAAAGATGACACGAGAACGGATGAGAATGAATTTGAGTAATTAAATTTAAAATAATGGATTGAAGAAATTTTTTAGGCCTGACCTCGCCTCGTCCAATTATCATCTTTTCAGATCCTTGTATTACTTTGTTACTGGAAAAGGTCATTTCTTGTTCAAAAGCCAATAATGTATTAGTGGAATTTTAATATAAATGAAGATGATTTCGTTATTGATTAAAGATATTGACACAATAAACATTATTAGTTAGATCCTAATAAACACTTGTGTATTTTCTATTGAAATCCACAAAAATAGAGTATGTTTTCTGCTGTGTTTCTTATAACAACACTACGCATAAAATATTTTTATTAACAATATCCACAAAAAATAGGTCTCACAGTAATTTTCAATGCCGAGAAATTTTGAGTTATTAATTCTCGCTAATTTGATTGGAACAAGTGAACTTTAAAATATTAATGTTCGATAATTATAGATTGCAGATAAGTTGTACTGATGTTCAAATAAATAATAGTTATCACAATTTTATAGTTCTCATCATCTTAATTAGTGACAAGTTTATTTTAAGTATAATTTTGTAGTTGTAATAAAAAATTCCATTAAAGTTTGGAACTGCAAGCATTCATCTTCATTAAAGAAGATACAACAGGAAGTTTTTTCATCTGTCCTTTCAAGCACTGCTGTTTCTCTTTTGAATTAGAAACGAAAAAAACCGATTTGAATACTTTTTGTCATGTTAAACATGTGACTTCTAGTTTCCTACTGGTTTAAGCTTCAATTCATAATATGCAGAAATTTATCCTTGATCTATAAAGCATTTGAATAGGCAAGAGTTCAAGCAACCTGAGTCACATTCAGAATATTAAAATAATCTTACAATTTTCAATTTTTTACTCAAAGCAATCATCTACTGCTAGATTCTTCCACGCGCTAAATTTTTACACCTTTCTAGCCATTAACAATTCTTATCACATTAACACCGCTCTCCTTGCCTCAAGTAAAGTTATAAATTTTAACTTTTTTACAGAATTTCAAAAGCATGTAACTAGTATTGACAACATCATAAATCATCAAAGCAAATTACTGCCGTTTTTATACGGTGCAAATTATACACGATTGCAGTCAGTAAAAGTTAACCATAAGAAGTTTTGCAAATCTTGACTAACTATTGACATTACAATTGGCTTTTCAAAAATTGCCAAACATTTGCATATTTTAGGCGATGTCATTGGCAATAAATTTTACTTCTCACTAACTAGATTTTATTACCGCTGTAAAAGAAGGGAAGATTTATGATTTTAGTGTCACCGGTGCGGTGCAATTTATACACCTTTCTCAAGGTTCAATTTTCCTCTTGTTTCTATGACCTCCGGTGTAGTTTACTGGACATATTCGGCATCAAAAGGATTAACACACTGGCATTCAGTCGCATAAAGTACTTACAAACTACTACCAAGGAATTTAAACCACAGAAATTTCCAGTTGCATCTGGGGAATTTAAATTTTACGAGCACTTTGTAAATTAAGAAATAATATATATTGCACACCTGGTCTTATTTCTGGTACATTTCTATTGCAAGTTCCTTTATGTGATAAACTTTCCTAAGCAGTTAAAGTAAATTTAAAAAAGAAAAATCGATTCGTACTTTTGCAACATCAAATGTATTAGTTTTGCGCAACTTGCATAAAAATTGCTCACATGTAGGCTAGTTGCATTGCAATCTATTCACTTACGATTTTTAGGAATTGATAAATCGATCGTGCATTGAATTTATGTAAAACATGTTTCGCTTGCATAATTTCTAAACAAATTGCTTTGTCCAACCTAAAAATTTAGTAATTAGGTATGTTGTACGAGTATTTTTCGATTTACCTTATTGCAATTTAAATGCATTACACATAAATGGAATTTTTGGTATTAACGAGTGAATGATGTGGAGTAGGTATGTTTTCATTGATGACGATTAAGTAAACTGGGTGAATTGTAAATAAAGTTATTTGAAAAACGCACAAAGAAACTCTATATTTATATTCGACAAAATTCGTTTTATATGTTTTGAGATAACAGGTATTTCTTAAATTGGGCTCTTGCAGACAAACTGAGTCCTGTTTTACAGCTTGGAAATGATAAAGTTTTAACTACATGAAATTTTTGTTGCAGTTTGAAGTTTGTTATTTTATGATAAATTTTATACCTATTTAACATTTTTTTAACAATATTCACGAAGATGCTAAAATGTATTGTTTTGTTTTTTAACGGGTGTGTGATATAATTTTTTACGTTTTGGGAAGTAATAAAGATTGATACTTTTGGAATTCCTCTTTCAGAAATGAACAATCATAAGAAATCGTAAATTCTGCATTTTCCACCTAGTTTAATGTTCTCAGACCTCCCTTTATAGTTTTCGAAAAAATTATTAAAAACGCTAAAATTGTTTAAACCTTACAAACTTGAAATATTTACTGACTGAGTGATAATTAGCCTTTTAATAGAACGACTCAATGTAAACCTGTTTTGTTGATTGCTAATTTTTATAACCTGAAAAATAATGACCTTGTTGAAAATTATATTATTATATAAGTAAATTTTCTTAATAGTTTTACAACTAAGTACTTAAGTATCCGAGTGCTCAATACTCTTTTCCTTTGATCTTTTAACTCAAATATTATACTTGGTTACTTGGATACTAATATTCAGATACTCGGGTACTCGAGTAGCAACAAAGCTCTCAAATAATATATATTTAATAATACGTTTTTGTTGGTAAAAGTGCTAAGTGTAGAACCCCTACACAAACGAAATTGATTGAGTTTATTTAAGATTTCTAATAATCCAGAATACAATTTTGAATCATTATATTTCCATCAAGGCTTCAATTTCAAACACTTTTAATTGATTTAAGTTGTTGTTGCGTAGGCCATTTCTAAGCAAAAAAACAGCCTGCCCATAATTAGAAGATTCTATCCATCATCATTTAGAAAAATTTCAATAGACTTGTTTATCATATCACACGTGTACATCACTTTTGAAAGATTTATTATAATAAAAATCATTAATTTTCTCTACATATCGAGTTAATTTGTGATACTTTTTTTACATTTTAATTACGAACGTTGTCTCTTAATTGGGAAATTGTCAATCGCGTGTTCACCTACTACTGCTATTCGCAGAATCAAAGCAGAGCAAGGTGAGAAATATGTCGTTGAACAACATAACTGATTCCCTAGAAGTGCAGTCCTCTTCGCATCTTAAGTGCTAACAAATCCGGGCAGCATTTTATTTGAACGAATCGATGTGAGGGTTACGTGTCATTTATTTTGTGCCGCAAAATAGTGTAACTTGTGAATTTTGTTGACTATGGTGCGAAAAATATCGTGCATTGTCCATCAATTTGCAATGGAAGCTTGTCTGAGGTCAATTAGTACAAATTAACATATTTTGAATTCAATGCTTCTGCCATTAACATCATGAAACGTGTTATGCAAGAAAGTGTCGTGATTAGCTGCAGGAAACAGTTGATGTATCTTATTTTGTATCAGATATTTGTAGAAATGTATGGAAATCAGTATCAATAATTTCTGTCGAATGTGCGAGCTGAAAATTCGCTCTCTTTTCTATGCGGTGACAATAAACTTTACACCTACTTGTGATAAGTGCTATCGATAAGATTAACTACGTCTTGCAGACGTCACAGTAATGTTCTTGACTTCAGTGCCATTTCGGTATCGTCTTACATTTAGTGCAGTAATGCGTTTTTAATACTTTATAACTGTGGTTTGCAACCTTACCAACTGAACTAGCACATTCTCCAAGGTTCTCGGTAGGTGCTTGAGGTAACCTTGAGTTAGACTATGTGTGACAGATTTTGAAGGGAGAATAAGCTCAAGCACAGTCAGTTCGAAAGCACACTTAACTGGGTTTCTTCTTGATCTTGCTCAGAATGTCCATATGACCATATGCAACGCTATAATTCTTACATTCTCTTCGACAATTGACTTTTTTACTTGGGGAAATACTATTTTAAAAAATAACATGAATTTCCACGACTCCGAGCAAGAGATGCACACAAGACGTGCTGTAAGATCAGGTTGTTGCAGGAAATCCGATACATATAGACATTTCTCATAATAACATCTGTTGGCAGCAACTACCGTAGTCTTTTGAATTAGCAAATAAACACTTAACGCGATCTCCACCACGTAATTAATCAAAACAATTCTCTTCTGCATTCCTTTTGTTTTCGCGTGACCTTCATGGAAAACAAAGAGCTGTCTGTAACTTTGTGTAAGTCTGTTGAGGAGTTATATGCAAAAGTCGCGCAAATCAAATGTTAATTAGAATAGAATATAAAAGAGAAATAAATTCAAATTAAAAATGCGTTATGGACTATTTATAGTCAAAACAGGCTCTTTCCACTTCATGAATTCAAAAATGCTGAAACAAGTTTCGGATTCAAGCTTGAGTTAAGATTATTTCACAATTTTTTGATAAAGAATTGTTTAACATCAGGGAGTGTAGAATTAGAGAATTCGTGAATATACGCATTATTTGCACAGAAATTACGTTGAGACTCTACCTATTTAGCTCCCTTGATGTGATGAGGTATGCTCTTTCTATTACCAAAGTGTGTTAACTACTTCAAAGCTGGCCATGGCATAATCACAACTTGACCTTAGCCATATTCGATTTTATCTCTGGGTGTGGATCGCAAATTTGAAAATTTTAACACCGTAGAATATTCGAAAATGTTAATATTTTTCGGTTATCTCACGGATTATTAAATTTGACATATGCAACTTTGGTGGTGTGGAAATTTTGATTTCGATATGCACATAGTAAATTTCGTATTATTTATTCCACTGATCTATTGACAGCTTTTAATTGCTAGTGTCAGTTAATTTAAATGCTGATGCCTGATGGCAATATAGATAGTATCATCTAGCAATAGTCAATTAGGAGAATGTGTGATTACTATTGAAAACTTATGATTAATGACAGATAGAAATGAAATAAATTAATGTTTCGGTCGGTGAGTATTTCAAAGTAATGCAGGTCATACTTTCCCGTCACAAGGCACAATGTCCGGTTACATGGCTAATTAAGGTCCTTAGGTTCTGTTTAGTAGGACATGAGGATATTGACTGCTAGAAAGATGGCTATCGTGAAAAGGACTAGTACTTTGTAATACTTTTTCAGCAAAATTATAATTTGTAAAAAGAGTTATGAATACAATTCATTCTGAGGTAGTTTGTATTAAGTTTGTATATAAAGATCTGTAGTATCGTTACCTATATTCATTAGAAGTATCCACTTAAGCTTAAATAGTAAACAAAACGAAAAATATATGTATCTATTTAAATATAAAGAGATTCTATGAAGAAATCCTTAAGAAATCCAGACAAGATTAGGATTCTTGACACTCTAATTTCTAATTGCAAAAAACGCTCTTTTTGCAAATTTATCTTGAAACTTATCAAAATTGGTGAAAACTACACAACCTTCAATTCCATTATTTAACGTTTAACATTCGTATACTAGTCAGCAGCAGAAGGAATTCTTTTGCCACAAAGTTCACCAGCTAAAATAATTGAGCAAATATCACAAAATATCTAAAAAATAATATTGATTGATTGCTGCACCAGAGACCACACTTTTCTAATAGAAAAATACAATTGGCATCACTTTCACGTGGGATCGACATTTGAAGATATATTTTGCTTGATTTCGACGACAGTTATTATTCGGTTTAAGAAGGTATCGATACTTTCGCTTGAGAAAAGGTGACTTTCGCGATTTCTACTCAGTTCACATTTTAAACGAAACAACAATTTTACCCAAATTACTGTTTCGACTGTTTAGTCACGGACTCTATTTTTGCCTCATTTTGTGTTTAAATTCCGGGTTCTTCCTGGCCCTGATTCAAATCAATAGTAAACCTATAATTAAGCATATCCCAGTTCCCTCAAATTTTCAACCAAAATACAATTCATGGCGATTGTTAGTCAAGTATTTTTTTTGTGTGAAAGAAGAAAAAACACTGAGGACTTTATTTTGAATACTGAACGAATCCATGATTTCGGTACTCGTCAGATAAGAGACTATTTTAATTATGTTACATAATATGGCCCTTATTCAGTTTCTTATTCTTTTCTGTAGACAGTCTTACAAGCATTTAATTGTTAACTTTCTTTTTTTCATGTTTGGAATTTAAATTGCTTAAAATGAGGCTACTATTTAAGTGAAGTATCGACCACAATTCAACATTTTCATCACTTTAGAGAAGTATTATCGTTCATTATTATGTTCAGTGTTTAGATCATCTCGCTTAAAAATTTTGCGGTTTTATTCCAACCTATTATATAAATATTGTATTTGATTGCTGGGCAATATACTTTTAAAACATGCAATAAAACTTTATCTAGAAAGGTTTAGGAATTTGCTACGCCTCTAGCAATTTAGAGAAATTATGTAATTTCGTGAAGTATCATCATTTTAAAAGTTGGTATGTCAATGAATATAAATTTCTCACGAAATCATGTCAAAGTACACATTTGGACATGGATTTCGTTTTGATTCTGTGTGGATTCCCGGCCAACGCGATTCTTTCGAAATTACTTAATTTCATCACAACCTGTCTGAGGTATCAACATCTCGAATTTAATTCAAACACTGTTGATATTAACTCACAGAAGAGAATAAACCAAATTTCGGCAGGTTGACAAGACATAAATAGTTGCGTCAAATTAAGTTGGTTTACAGTTAAAAGTTGTAGATTAAAATGCTTTCCTACGAGAATTTGTCTAATCCGAAGCAAAGGGTAAACTTCATTACATATTCAGAAAGTCGATGAACAACGGTCAGAAGTGAATAACTTATGGATATTGACCTATCCACCTACCATCATCTGTGACAAGCTCCTCCCGCTACTCTTGATAACAATACTCCATTTCACCGTGGATGCCTTTCCAAATTGAATTGTTTGTTTGTACTTTTTACCCGTTGTGTACAATTTTAAATTATCTATGTTGTGCTAAAAGCACGTAAGTGGATCGCCAAGAGTCGTCTTTTGTACACCCCGATCATCGACGTCAATGCTTATCTCTGGGTGTATCAGTTGGGTGGTGTGCGTGTATGTTCAGGTGATAAACTAAGGTGTCATAAAAAAGATAATTTTTATCTGGGCGAGTGGTAAAAATGATTTTACGCTCTCCGAGGTAAAAAGGAAAAAGTGATTAAAAATTTCCTTTCAACTTCGCAGCAATGCAAATTTTCCAGTACTCTTCAGGTGCAATGTGTCGTCGATGGGCTTCTTTATCTTGTGCTGAAGGCAGAGGGTTTTTAGACTACAAAGAGTTATGTAACCAGGCTACATACTTGGATCGCATTTCAACTATTCGTTGTGTAATTTAATGCAGTAAAAAGAAAATTTAAGATGACAGCGGAATGTTATGCACTAAAAATTATTTTCTTGGAATATTTTTTCTTTTCATCGCAATCTCTTGTCAATAGGAGGAGTCCAGAAAGAAAAGCGCATGCTGGTGCTGGTCTGTCGTGGCCAGCAGCCATACCAATAATTATAGGGCGGTGTATAAGCTCATCTTTCACGTGGGTGATTCTAAGGAAATCGAACGTTTGTGGATTGCATCGTTAACGCATCATGTCCGCTTTGATGAATAAATGTTGATTTATTTTTTGTCGCTCTGGCCTCATTAAGACCTTTCAATATTCCTGGCACGAGTGCACGAACCGTCTTAGTGCTTATTGAATTCATTCTGGAAATACACTAGCTGTTGGTAAGCTTATCGATACCGCGTGGGATCCAATCGATTTTTGTTTTTATTCTGACTCTGACAGCTATAATAGGTTTAGGGCATAGTAACAGCTGGCTGCAAAATATTACCATTCTGTGATCAGCGTTTATAATAAAACTTTTCTCATTTGATAAAATGTTGCCAAGTTTATGCTATTAATTCCTTGGTCACTGATGTAACAGTCCAACGTAAAATGCAAACAAATGGTCAAGCTTTGAATGATTTTCGCAAAATTATTCTGTGGTTTCGTATCCGAAGCACGTATGCAAATTTTTATCTGAGACAAAAGCAATTTACAGGTAATTGGGTATTTGTAGTGGCCTTCACCTTTGATTTTGCAGAGGAAATGTACTAGCCTCACGTTATAATCAGATGGGGTGATTCATTGTTATAGTGACGAGTGAGAAAACCGTGTTACTTGACTTTGTTTGTAAAATATTAAAATGAATTCATGCCAGGTGTGACAGTGTTAGAAAAGACACCATACCTTTTTTAGTTTATTTTTTTAATTAAAACGCAGTGCCAGTAAAGAATAGCATAACACGCGAAGTGACTAAGCGTGCAAAATTTTTAAATATTTAGGATCACATGCGAGGGGTTAAATATTCTGTTTTGAAAAACCGGTTAAAGGTATACCATAGAAAGAGGTTCGATTGCCGGCTTAAATTTGTTAAAATAAAATTTGCGCTGGAATCTAGAGATTTTCTCTCTCGAGTGCATTCTTTCAGCTTTCGTCTGTTGAAGAAGCACTTCGTTTAATCCTTCACAAAAAATATTTTGAGGGGAAAATCATCACAAGTCACTGCACTTGAAATGCCTGCTGAAATTATTATTCTTTAATTGCGCAAAATATCTAATAATTTACGAATGCATCTTTAATAAATTTACATTTCACATCTTATGACGTTGGTAATCCAATGAACAACGTGGTGATTCATTCATCAGTTCCCGGAGTAAAATCTTATCGGCGACTTCCGATAAAATAACTACTAAAAGCTTTTGGTATTGCAAGAATTAAGTTGTTCGCAATCTACGTTAATCAGTAAGTTCTTTTGCTTAGAAAGAAATTTGCTTCCTCATTTATGATTTTTGATGGGTTGATTAATTCAATGAGTATCAATCACTTCACATCACCCCAATATTAAATTTTTGACCTCATTTCGGAGTGTATCGTTTACTTTAGTTACTACCGTAGTTCTTGTTTTTTTGTTATATAAGATTTAAAATGCCTGTTTTTGAGTCCTAATAAGTATTTTTAGATGCCTTTCTGTCCCAAGCGAGAATCCGAGGCCGTTAAAATTCTGTGAGTTGCAAGAATGTTAAACTTCAAATCAACTCAATGATCGACTCAAATTATGAGCGAATTGTTGTAGTTTTGAGTCTGTTCAGAAGTGAGACCGCTTAAGATTCCAGTTCGCTCCGATTTGTGTCCAACCAACATTTCGATCAAATTTGAGTCCAATCAGAATTTGAACGCGCTCGGTTTTTGAGTCCGTTCAATTTTGAATTTGCTCTGTTTTGAATCCGCTTAGTTTTGAGTCCACTTAAGTTTCGAATCCGCTTATGCCCTCTACTTTTAAACTTGAGTGGACTCAAAATAGAGCGGACTTAAAACTGAACAGATTCAAATTTTGATTGGGCTTAAATTTGAACGGACTCAAGCAGTGGCAGTATTCTTGGTCGACTCACAATTTGAGTCCATAAAAAAAAAAGAGTTCATCGATGAGTAGAGTTTTACTTTTGAGTCCGCTTATTGACACTATATTTATTCCAGCCCAATCATGCTGCTTGTTTACTTGAGTGAATTTTCGTTCAATGATGATACGGCTTGTGGTACAATACTTGTGTCGGTTCAAATTCCCTGGGTTAAACAACCGTTCAAATCCTGAGCGAACTCAGTGCTTGAGTTGAGCGATTAATTGAGTCAAAATTTGAGTTTTTTGCAATCCTGAATTCATGGCTTAAAACTATAGACATCTAATCATACAAATACCAAGTACTTCGGTATACATTTGATCATAATTTCCATAGTTCCAATGGTGTAAAGATCCGAAAACTTTAAAGAAACAGTATTACAGGGTTTTCGCAATATGCAGTGCAAACATCTTAAATTTTCCGGAAATGTCTTTTTTTTCCACCTTGTGCAAGTTTTGCTATAATAAAATTACGAAATCCGTAATATCAAGTACTTGTCTCTTAGCGTTAAATTTACCAGTCCATTTACATTACTAAACAGCCGGTTCAGTGCCTAATGTACAATTGCTACCGTAGTTTCCGACTCATTCTGCTCATAGTAATATAAGTAAACGCCAAAGTTCATTCACCTATCACAGATAAACTTATAAAGTGCTCTTGGCGCGCTGCAAAGGTACTTGAAATTCCCTGCAAGCTTTTAAAAGCTAGTGCATACGTACATGACGAATATAAGTATATACCTAATTCCACGCCGGTATGAAAAGCATATATGCTGCTTGTCACGGTCTATTTCGCATGAGCACATTTCGTCGCATCCATCCACTTTTAACTCCAAAGAGGCAAAATTTATGGCGTGGGAATTTTAGTTAAAACTACGAACTTGGGGCTTGGCTTGGCTCCTCTAACACGTTGCCATTGCCTTAAAGGATTAGCATCGTTTAAATATGACGACAAATTTTTATGCGATTCTTTCATGCTTTTTGTGAAAAATCTACTTCCCGACATTCGATACTCCCGATTTGGCACCATACAATGACGAGAAGTCGCGAGATGTTTACTTAAGTGGGCTTCAAATTAGCATTCCCGCTTTTTACAATTTTTACATCCTAAACAAACAGCCTGCTGAAAACTATCTCGTGAGCCGCGAAGATCCACGTTACATTTATCCAGATTCAGATTGTAATTGGCGCCTCTTCCTTGGATTGACACTTTTTTCTTGCTTCATTTCAAACTCTCCTCCCATTCAAACCCAAACAAACTTTGAGTATAAATAACGCCCAAGATGTGAATGCGGCGTGATGATTTTCTGCTTTTTTTTTCTTGAATTCTTGAGGTATGCACGATGACTCATATGCATACCCTATGACTAACTATTGAATTAACTGATACGGGAGAAATTCTTTAAATTGACATGTCTCTTTTGAGAACTATTGAAATTAGCAGAGGAGTAATCCGGCCATCGAAGCCAACTCAGGTGTACTAAAAATAGAGGGCTCCGCTCAAGCGGAATATTTTTAGGGACTGAACATTTGAAGTGGTCACATAAAGCGTGGACAGCAAATTATTGCGAAGCGACATTTTTGTATGTTAAAAGCTTAAAGTCGGAGGCTCGTGCATTTTATCTAAATTGGAGGTGCTTCAAATAAATGGGGGGAAATGCGGATGGTAGAAATTGTTTGATATAAAAATGTCTTAAGAGGTTGATGATTGCTATTAAGAGTGATAAGAAAGCTCCTCGAATTAATCACGCCAGAAAGTCTAAATTCTTCGTAGCAATGTCAGCCAGCTGCGGTCTGATCTGTTGAGGACTGGACTGAGATGAGAAGCACGACTTGATCGTCATGCCACAGAAATTTACATGCACAGTTAATCGGCTGTGTTATGTATGCAAATATCTTAGAGAACATCTTTTACAAATTAGTAATGAAAGGTTCTAAGATAACAAGCTGTCTGCAATTTTAATTCAACAATCGTGATATCAACGTTGTCTTTTAAATCTTGGAAAGGCAAAACAATTTGCTGGTGAAAACATAGTAAATTTTTAAAATTCTAATCCAAAGAATTGTGTCTGACTTTATGTAATGTCTCAAATGTTTCAAACTCTTTTCTTAATATCATATTATCAAACTGTTATTTTCTTATTACTCGTAACGCTTTTTTGGAACAAAACATGCTGTTAACCCATATTAGCCCACTGGTGCGAAAACCCACCGGAAACTTCGACTACCCGGGGTGAATGTAAATTGCCCAATATTAGCTTTTTTGATATTTTTTTATTTTTTAATTCATATTTCCCTAGCTTAGCTGCCAAATTTGGTTTATGAAATGCAATCTATCACATAATTATACGTCCACCTAATTTTTGCCTGATAAGTGGGGTTTAAATTAAAGAGAAAAGTGATAACTTACACCATAAATTGTAACGGCATAAAAGGCCTAATTACATATGTATTGAAAGCATTTTTTGTGCATTCGAAAATTTAAGCCACAATTTAGAAAAAATTTACCACTCCAGTAATAAAAATAAAAAATACGACCTTAATTTGAGAATTTTACGACCATTTTGGAAATGGTCTTTTATGACTCTACTAACATATGCGCAATACTGGAATGCAAATGAATGCAAATTGACAATATTGACAGATCCTTCTTCCAGAATATTTACACAATTGATGCTTTTTATCTCAGTGCTAGTAAATGCTTTGCTGTTGTTTTCAATTTTTGATTTTTATTCATCCACCCGAACATCGGAAGATTTTATTCCATCAGAAGAACTCGTAAACGTATATGCTAGTGAAGATGATATTCGCTAGATAAAGCTCCATTGGATTTTAGTTTTGACAGAATATATTTTTCTATTTACATGAACAATAATTCTGAAGACTGATTTTTCTATCATATAATCCTAAAATTAGGTAGGAGTAGTTATTACCAACAATGTCTTAAGGATATACTGAATATACTCACTGTTACTATGAGGCACGTCTCAGTTCATCACTCGGGCTTAGCCGATTCCAGGCTTAAAGCCGAGACTAAAGGCAGCCTTATACTCTAGACTGAGCTAGTCAGGCAACTCCACGGAGACAGGCGGATGCTCGAAAATCCTTCATTCCCACAAGAATTCCCCATAGACTTCGCTCTAATAAGAGGTGAGAATCCATGACCATGAAGCTCTATTGGAGTTGCCCTTAAGAATCCCATTGTTAACACAGGCGATCTACGCGTTTGAAAAATTCGAAAACTTTCGTTAGGATATTCGGCGGACGTCTGCGAAACCCATAATAAAGAAGAGAATCGTGCCCTGTAAATGGGAGTGAAAATTAATTTGGAGGGGAGAGGGAAAAGGAGTCATGATTGTCATATTGGGGAGAATTTGGGGAGTTTCTTTATCTAAAGCAGAAATTAGGATTTCCGGACAGACTAGGATCCGCTTTGTAACACCTTTTCGACCAATATGTTCCTATCTTAAATATTATAGCAAAAAATCTCTGACAAGAACATTCTCTTGCTTTTATTCTTCATCGTTTCTAACTTTTCTAACGATCGATAATAGTCACTTCGTCAATAATATTGCGTGGTGAAAACTTGCGCTAATGACGGTGTTTTTCTGTGACTTTGATCAGCAAAAAATGTAATTGGTAAATTTTGTAGTTTTTATCACTGATGTATCTGTAAATTTGTTCATTTCAATACTTCTTGCCTAACGTATCATAAAAAAGTAATTACCATACAATTTTTGCACATACAAATTTATTTTGATTTGAAAGCTGCTTAAAACAACGACTTTTCTGCTTTAAAAAATGAGTGTAAACAAATAAGTTGTTAACGACAGATTTATGTGCCATATTTTCCATCGAATTATTGATCCTTTATAAATTAAAATTATTTTTAGAAATTGTTTAAAACACCATTTGAGGATCCGGTAAATTCCGGAAAGATTATTTCTTTTTGAACAGAATAAAAAGTCTACAAATTGAAATATCCGGTTTGCGCACTCTGATGTCGATTTGTAAGAAAATATTTATATTTACATACAGATTGCGTATTTTTGGCGGAAATTTGAAATACTAAGGAAATGGAAAATTTTGTATTGTTGTTGAAATGGGATAATCGTTTTTGAATTTGTTATCCTTCTTGTGTTACCCGAAAAAACATCATATTGCGGATTAAAGTAGATAAGTACAATCCAAACAATTATAAATATCAGTCCAATAGTACCACAACTGTGCTCAGTTTAATTACCAGATGTGTCTGTTGGCTCTCTTCGTGCCAAAAAAAGATTAGATTTCTCTCGGTTTTGTTATGATGAACATATTTTATTGTCACTACTTTGTTACGTAATTGTTTTTAATATTTTATGGTACAGATTAACTATATTTACATAAGAAATATCAGGTTAAAATTTCAAATTTGCGCAATGGCATGGTGTTACGCTGTACTACAATCTGAGTTGCACGCCAGTTGGATTGAATCAAAGTACATTTTCAAGATATGATTTTTCCTTAATAATTGCAATTCTACTTTGTTTTAAAGAATAATCGATAATTAGATCAAATTTCTCACTATGAGTTTACAACCTAATGAAAATATCAATATCAATATAAAAGAACAATTTAACATAATTTTATGTTTACCGTATTTAATAGTAATCTATTGGGCTATGCTTTATATCACTAAACTATTTGCTGTTTGTTGCAGACCATAGAAATAAATGCGAGAAATCGTGTGGCAATCTAAACCGCATATCTTTCAGCGAATCGGAGGTGATTTTCCTTATGACGTTGCATTAACCCTAGCTTTTTCTTCAGCCGCCGGCATTGAAAATGGGTTGAGAGACTTATATTAGCCTCTGCACGATGAGCCAGATGCTGAAGTGCCTACAGTGTGCTCAATATGTCTGTCTGTTATTGATGAAATCGAGATCTACCTCAAAATGTTGCATCTTAACCTCTCAGTGGCTGTTCCAACACCTTCTTTTTGTTTTTCTCATAATTTACTACGTTTACATGATTACGTTACTTGCAACTTGGAACTTGTAACCTAAGTTTCATTTTTTGTGCTAAATTGTTTTGAACTACCAGGTGAATGCTTCATTTTATATTAAGTAGAATAAAATCATAAAGGAAAAAGAGAAACTCTTTAGGAGGAAATTGAAAAACAAAACACTCTAATGTAATATATAATTCCATCTTTTGCCTGACGCCATGTTTTTCAATAACTTTTCTTTACAAAAAGCTATCGGCTTTAAAATAGGAATTAAATCTTTCTACGTTATTTGATTACTAGTATGAAAATAAAACTTTTATCAATCGAACTGCTTATTAATGGTAATCAGGTTGAAAGACCGGTTTCAGTTGCAGATGATTCACTACAATACTTGTGATTAACAACAAGAATAACGAGAATAAAGTTTATGTTTGCTTGAAAATATCAGACGTTTGAAGTAGGGAATTGGAAAACTATATTTGTGCTCCTATTGAAATTCTAATAAATCTTTTGCAACTGAAGTCTGTTACTGCACTTGTCCTTGAAATTAGCGTCCTATGGACACATTTATGCTTGTGAAGTTATAAATATATATCAATAATAATTGCAGGTACAGTCTGAATATTAGCGGTTCTGTTAATATTTAAATAGGTGGTTTCCTTGTTTTTACAATCAGTAAAGTATTTCTTCTAGGCGTTTCCTCCTCCAATTTTTGTGTTTTAGAATTATGTAGAAATTAGCGAATGTTGTTTAGTTAGTTCATTTAGGGCCTCCATAAATCATACCAATTAAAATTAATTTGGGCATCAGTTACTGTATTAATTTGTTGATAGACAAGGTTTGAAAATCTATTAATAAAAGGTCTTTGACATACACATTTTTTTTTACTTAAAAAGAATAATATTTACGGTGCGTTAGCCGTTGTTTTCCACGCCTCTATTTTGACATTGCTCCACTGTGTGCAGCCTGGCAAAATAAAGAATGTCAAAATTTTTGTAAATTTTATAATATTTTACCCTAAATGATCCAAGAAAAATAAAAAAGGCAGAAAATCTAAAATCCTGTACGATTTTGAAAAAAAGTTGCATAATTTTCATGAGGCAGTGTCTATTTCCTTATGCAAAATATAAATTATTTAATTTTTTGTTTTTTTTTTCACTAAATAATTCTATTTCATGTCGATAGGTAGGTCAAATAGTTTTTTTTTTACCTTTACACAAATTTAGAAATATATGTAAAAATAAAATTTCGAGAAGAACACGCTTAAAGTTTTTTACGAACCTAGACAAAATTTTTAGATCAGGTTTTTATGTATGGTTTTATTTATGTTTTTAGGAAACGCCCTCCAAATGTAGGTGGTCCAGTAAAGGTTCGCGACTAACCGTCGTTTTGCTTTGCTGAAACAAAAAATAGCTCGAGATCCTTAATTAGTATGAGTTTGGCTCCAGCAGGTATCACAGCAAAGAAAAAACAGAATATTTGAAAAATTGCGAAACTTTGAAAAATAAGTAGGATTTTCTTGATTTCTTTTTTAATTTTGCAAAGGTTGCGAAAAATATCAAGAATTAAAATTTGGCTTAATTCTGTGTGTTAAAGCCACACACCTGTTGGTAATGTTGCAGAAAACTAGAGTTGATTTTATTAATGAGGTCTTTAGATATCATGGGAACCATTCTGAGAAACATGGTTATGATAAAAACGTGTATGAAATGTATGTATGTATCTGATTTCTTATATGTGTTAAATTCCTAATTCCGAATGTGGAACAAATTACCATCTCCTATTTTCTCTGTGGACTATAGGCCGCAGTTATTTAAGCTGAATGTGCGCTGGCACCTCCACTCAACTTCTCAATCCCTTTCGGCCAAGGTTGTGCATAGCATCATAGGGCATCCTATGATCTTCGGTTGCACTGTAACAAAAAACAAAAGACAAGATGTATTCAGAAAATAACATAGACGCATTTACGACTCACATATTCTTCCTCTTTACTGCTTTTTTTCCCCTCAGCATAATTTTTTTTAATAAGCACTTTTGTTGTAAGTAAGTAAAGAACTGTTGTATCCAGTATACGTTCAAAATTATCATTAGTTCCATTAAATCATTGAAACGGAAATATTTATCATCACCTGAGCAAACAAAAGCAAAATCTGCATCTTTATAGCTCTATCAACTGCGCATTTCCTCTGCCATTAAAAATTTCGAAATGTCCGAAATTACCTAAAGCCACAACCAAACTACTTGAATCTACCTTTAATTTGCTCGCTTCTTTTGTAAACAACACAAAAGCTTCCTATCTAAAACGAACCCATAATTAATACCTCTCTTATAAAAATAGAACCACTGGCTATTTTTCTAAATAAGTTCACGTTAAAAGATATTCGTCTAATCACTTCAAGGTTAGCGTTAAAAAAGAAATCTCAGTGGTAGCATTAATTGCTATCATGTCTGCACTGAAATGAGTATATCGTGTCTGGCTGAGGCGTAGGAGTAGCACTACCATAAAATCGCAAACAACCTGAAGTTGGTACAACCATTTTTGTTCATCTGGTTAGCCTGCTCCGCTGGTTAGTTGTTTTCTGTAGAGTTCGGCTGCTGCTATTTACACGTTCTTGCAAATAATAATTAGACGTGTCCAAGAGAAAGCGAGCGAAGAATACTTTTCGTTTTCGAACAGCATTGATTAGCGGTTACGCTAAAGTAGTGAAATACATAGCTCTAAACCTCAGCTCCGATCTGAAATCTCTCTATTTGGTTTAGTGGGTATCGAAGCCGTAGAACATTGGACATCAATCTGATAAAAGGTAGACACTGTCCGGGGGCTAAAGGTAAAGCGAGAATTGCGACTGGAATTACTTTTTATGGTGATGTTGAGAACAAACTATAAGTATGATCCGGACAAAGAGCTAACGGTAAGATCGCAGTTGTTTTCGCAATGCGGTTTACATTTTGTTTCCCTCCATAGTCACACGGATGTATTAAGAAGCGCACATTATGTAACGTAATCGCTCGTACAGTTCATAGTTCAAAGCACTTGGTCAAAGAAAAGTACCGCGGACCAGCAACAGTTGTCTGTTTCTTGCTTCTGTTTCCAGAAACTGGCCAATAAGACCAGGTGTGACACTTTGTATTCCACCGAATACCGTCACTAACATGCTGATGGAGTATTTCGTCGGTGCCAGTCAAGCACATGCATTTCCTTCATCAGCGGATACTTTTCAACTCTTATGGTAGCCATTTCTTACTTGCCTTTTACGAGTATAATCCCTTAATTCCGTTCCTTTCTTACTTCTCAGGTTAACTGACGGGGGCACTTCATTACATTTTGAATAATTTTACAAAAAGACATGCCACTCATTGAGAAATACATACTTGGCTCATGTTAAAGGTGGTGGCTTCATAACCCTAGCCGTTTTGATGATATCGTGAAATTTTGACGGGAATTTGATCTAGCAGTATTTTTTTTTTTTTCAAGTAAATGTTGCTTTTGGTATATTTAATCAACTTCCTAAATATTAAAAAAAAAGTTGTAGAAATTCTTACCTATCCTCATACGTCATATTCAATTTATGGATTGTAATTTGACGTGAGTCACAAGTTGATTGGCAACTCATTCAATTAATGCAAGTGCAATTTTCGACCTTTAAAAGGTGTTAACTAATGACAAAGTTAAACTAGGGAAGAAGGAAAGGATTGTAGTGTGTAATTAGCGACATAAACGGATTGTTTTTATAAGTTATGCATATTGTAATACGTTATCATGTCTTTTACTATATTTATTTGCCAACTAATAAAGTATTGAGTAAAATATATTTTGAATTTTGATGTGTCTCGAAAATCAGAGGTTTTAAGTGAAAAAATGATGGTATACAATCAGAAGTCAAAATAAAGCAGAGTTAAAAGAATTCGATTTTAGAAAATCTGCACATTACGCATAAGTTTAGCATAAATCATTTAAGGACCAAAATAACTGAAAAATGAGATCTAAATTTTTCGCTGTCCAGCAAAAACTGATGGAACTAGATTAGAAATAAAGCAGGTATCTGTATGTATTTTTGACTTATAATATTGTTTCTGTTGGAAGAATTTTACTGTAACTATTTCTTAATGTACAAGAGTCCAATATAAACTCAACATTAAGTTTACACAGTTGAGAAATATTCAACTATATCCATAACGCGTTGTCAAAGTCATTAATGTAAGTTAAGGAATAATTGGGGGCCTAAAACAGAGCCCTGTGGCAGGCGATCTTTCACAAGCAAACGTTCCGACCATTTTTTGTAAATTACCTTTTAGTCTTTTACAATTTACTCGATGTGGAAAATTAGTGGTGGGAAAGACTGTATAAGTAGTGCTTTGCACATGTCTTCATTCTTTCAGGCGCTTATTAAAGAACAAAATCAAAAATCTACCATGGAAAATTATTACCTTTTAGAATTATTATTTTTACTAATAGTAAATAAAACGTTTTACAAGAAAAAAAAACTTTCTTTCTAGCGATATTTCCTCGACGAAATTTCCAAAGATATTTCACATTTACAATACAATGTGTGCAGGATCTGAGACAACATATCGAAGATGGACAAAAAGGATTGCGACATTAATCTGAGAGAGAATATCGTTAGTTTTGTTATCATAGTATTCTAAAGAAAAGTAAATGGGATGCATCTAGAACCATTTCGAGAACTATTATTTAGTACAATAATTATTTTTCCTTATTTTTATTGTATTTTTTCTTTATTATCTGCATTTTTCTGCTACTTTTAAATCGTGTGGCATGAATGGATGAATTTCTTTTTTATTAAAAATATCTAAAATTGGTGACTGCCTGCAGTGACAGCAAATACACCTGTGCAGCCCCTGACTTATTGCATCGAGAGTGACCTCCATGTATGATTCATTACCTTCGTTAGTCTATATATCCATTTTCAGAAATTGTAACAAATTATAAATAGATTCATTTACCTAACTTCCTTGTGCCAGTCTAGCGATCTTGCAGTATGGCTGATCGCTAACTTTAAAAAGGAAAAAAAGACCACTGAAATATTAAACATTATAATAATTTTACTAAATTGGATTACGTTTCATATTTGAGCAAACATTATAATATTTTTCTTTTGTTTACAGGGGAAAATTTGCTGCAGTTCGGAGAGCTATCCACAAAAAGTCTGGAGTTCATTTTGCAGCGAAATTTTTAAAACGTCGTCGTCGGGCGCAGTCTTCTGATAAGGAGATTAAGCACGAGATTGCAGTACTTATGCTCTGTTCTGGATCGGATAATATCGTTAAATTGAATGCTGTACATGAAACACGATCTGACACTGCTCTACTATTGGAACTGTAAGTTATAACAATAATTATGATCTACTGTTGAACGTATTTAAAAGTTTTGTTTTTCCCATTTTTTTCTAGAGCTACTGGTGGAGAGTTACAAACATTTTTGGACAATGAGGGATCCTTGACTGAGGCTAAAACGAGAATTTGTATGAAAGAGATACTTAAAGCTATTCAATTTTTACACAAACGGTCAATTGCGCATTTAGATCTCAAACCACAGAATATTTTGCTCACTGGATCAAGGGTTGAAGGTAAATTTATTTATTTTTTTTTTCAGATCTTTTAGTCGTCTAATCGCTGTGTATAAATTGCATCACACAGTTTGTTCATGTAACAATAATTATAATATCGATTTATTTGCAATTGAACCAAAGAATAACAAACTAAACTAATTGAGATCATGTTAAGGAAAATCCTATTCTTTGTATGAACGGATTAAAATAATCGAAAAGAATAAAATATAACTCGTATAGAGGAACACTACGGATGTTTATTTTATTCTCTGATTAGGTAAATAATCTATCTTGGGAATCCCGTAGCGACGTACTTTGCAACTTATTCGAATTGTTTACTCTAATGAGTAAACAATCTCAATGAGAAAGAAGTTGTGCTATAAAAAGCGCGAACTTAGTTCAGAATGAAAGCTAAATTCGGCTTCATTTAAAAGAAAGGTCCTGCTTTGTTTTTTATTAATAGATATCCAAGCACTTCCGTTCAAGAAAATTAAGCCACTTTAAATAAAAATGTATTAGGTCGTGCGATATGAAATGTGGGATATTTTAGGAAGAAATAAAAAACGTTTTTTTAATATAAATAAAATTCTTTATTCATTAAAATAGGAACTAGTGTATTCTATTACGATTATAACATAATAATTCCTCTTTCGATAAAATCCTATTTGTTAAAGGATACAAAGTTTGAGAAGGACCTTTCGATCGCATCCGCATTTTATTTCTGATGTAGTACTCCAAACTCTGTTGGTGATAAGCCTGGAGACTATTGGAGGTCGCTTCAACCATCTAGGATGTTTTGTGTTCAACCCCTTTTAGTAGACTCATTAACAATAAAGACTTTTAACGTAACTTATGATTCTTCTGGGTGCTAAACTGGAAACATTGTTTGGCAAAATAGACACTTTATCAAGATGCTTCTATCGTTAGCGGAACATTGCTTCGCAATGGCAAAGAACTCATCTCGCTGTCTCATTATACTTCAAATAAAATCAGCTTTATCTTTGACTGCTTTCTGACTGAGAGCTTCAAATGAGACCCTGGTCTTTACTTAGACATAGTTGAAAAGTAGAAGATCGTTCTCTCAAGAGTTGGAGCTATAAGTGCGAGGTTTTTTCTTCTTGTAAAAAGACCAGGACTGTCTTTCGTGAGTTGACTTTTTTGCGCTAGTTGTGATTAGATCATTTTGTAACCAGTGATTACAACAAAGGGGACAGGGCCTCCCCTTGGGGCAGTCCCTGGTGGTTTTGACGTCTTCCAGCTTCGCTGTGATTGTTGCCCCACTGATTAATAGGATCGCAATGTGAGATCTGATACAGAAAGCAAGTTAATCTTAGTGCACAGAAGCGGTCTTCCCGTAAATTTTCAAATTTTTACACTATTTTAACTATTAAAAATTTTTATTAATTTCCCTGTATAATCCGCAATTAAAAACTACTTTTTATCTCTTCCAGATGGCTTGAAGCTTTGTGATTTCGGAATTTCTCGTGTTATTGAAAATGGCAGTAAGGTGCGAGAAATACTTGGAACCCCAGACTATGTTGCGCCGGAAGTCTTACAGTACGAACCACTATCCTTACAGACAGACATATGGTCAGTGGGAGTTCTGACTTATGTTCTTCTTTCGGGCTACACACCTTTCGGCGGCGACACAAAACAAGAGACTTTCTTAAACATATCAAAGTGTTCACTTTCATTTCCAGAAGACTTATTCCAAGGAGTATCGCAGCACGCACTTGATTTCATTAAGAGCACCCTTAGGATTAAACCAAAGTAAGCGCACCCATTCACATCCACAAATAGTTTTGCTTACCCCTAATGTTGTTTCAGTGAAAGAATGACTGCATTTGAGTGTCTGGATCACATTTGGCTGAAAGAAGAATCGCCCATTAGTCGTACAACACTAAGCATATCAGTGGCGAGCGATGATGTTATGAATAAGGCAGGAGCTCGGGAAAATAGTACAATAAAAAGTAACGGATGTCAAAGCTTCAAACAAGGAATTGAGTCCACAAACGGAGACCCCTTCAAGCACTCTAGCACACAATCCTGCGACGACAACGATGAATACGACAAAGAGAATTTTTTAACTAATTCCCCCACCTCAGTTGGCAATTTATGTTCATATTCAAAAATAAATTCAACAGTATCCAAGTACAGTAGCAGCAAGCAACCGCGCAGTGAGAGCTGCACATTAGTCAAGAATTCTCAGAACGACTCCTGCGAAATAGAAATATTACACTCAAGCCTGGAAAAGCCCAGCAGAGGGATGTCAACATGCCCAACGAGCAGCAGCATTACAAAAGTGAACCTTTGCCTTTTCCCAGATGCGCCAACAACCCCAAAAGTCATCCGTAAAGCACCCTCCGAATCACCGACCAGTGTTAAGGCACTGGTCAAGAAATTTCAATTAGAAAATGGCGATCCCCTCTCACCGGTCCAGTTAAAGGAGAATCACGAAGACAAAAGCGCAAACGATGATAAAAGCAGTGTAAAATTTATTAGTCGTAATCTTAGCAATAATCGCAACGATACGTTCAAAAGTAGCTGCGTATTTTGCCTGTCGTGCGGCGGACCTGGATGCCGGCATTCAGGAAATTCCGTTGTAGGCAATAAGTCATCGAGCAACTTAGGCCTTGATCAGGGCATTATTTGTTAGCTAGAATTAATAATGTTAGATTTTCTGTCGAGAGCGAAAAACCTGTTCAGCTTGTCCCAGCCAAGTAACCAATGACTTAAGGATTTCTTCTCCTCAAGGCCTCCCTTGTATTTATTCCTGAATTCAGTGGATTTTACATTTTTGGTCACTAATCGATCAAAAATCGCTTTAACAAAAATTCCTTTCTATATTTATCTTATTTTACTTTTAATTTAAACAAATATTTAATATTAATTTGGATCTTCGTTTTTTATGTAATTAAGAAAGACATATTTATTCTTAGTATTCATAATGAAATGTAACTCTCATAAATAAATAAAGCGTTTATTTGCTAGAATCCCGTTAGTTTTGAACTTTAGAATTTCGCCCAAAAATATACCAAGGCTATAGCCCATGAATTTTGCTCAAATTGGTCGGAATTTTTTTTGGCGCGATTTCGGTGCCAGCCGAGAGGGTGGAGTTCAGGGGCTCCGAAAAAATTGCCCCCACCACGGGCCGCCCTTTAGTTCCCGAGATATGAGCCAAAAACCAAAATTACCCACTCGATGGCGTTTTCCTGGGTGATTTCGCGCAAATTGCTCTGGCTCCGCAAATACGCGGTCTTTTTCGCCCAAATTTTGTACACGCACTCAGCAGGCCATCCCCTTTCGAATGCGCCCTCCCGCACTTCGATCCGATGAACTTTAGAATTTCGCCCAAAAAAATGCCAAGGC
>QYTT01082402.1:0-12990 GCA_006980735.1 Dasypogon diadema
AAAAAAAGTAAGTAGAGGTGGTCGTGCTCTGAAAGTAAGAGTTTATTTTGTAAAAGCACTGTTGTGACTACAAAAGTTGATGGCAACCATTAAGTTTTCAGACTGCCACCTAAAAGAAGAAGAAATAAAAAATAAAAAAGATAAAAAAGGACAAAATGTCAAAAGAATAAAAACAGGAAAAAAACAAAACATAGAACTGTTGTCTTGCCACGTCCACGTCGTTGTTCTGGGTAACGCCAAGAGTGAGACAAAAAATAAAATTATCGGAAATAATGAAGTCTTTAAACTGGAAATCTCAAAAGAGAATCATGCAATGGAATGTGCCTAGAGATTTTGACTTTGGGGATTTTGAGTTCGGGGATTTTAAGGTGGGGATTTCGAGCTTAGAGATTTCTAGGGTAATCCATTGCCTGGGCACGAGCTGCTGATCAATATTCACGTGCATACTGAGCCTGAGAATATGCTGCACTTGCATCTTTCATAACATTTAAGGTAAGCAATGGCGCGGTCGGTTACTTGTTAAAAAAATAAAGTAGTGAAGTTATTTTAAAGAAATATCAGTAAGATAGTGAAACAAAGCACTTAATAAACAAGTGGCATTGAATCACACTTCTTAGCAAAGTTATCGCTGGTTTATTATGTGTTTATAACTGTGGAAAACAAAACTAATAAAACAAAACAGTGAGTTCTGAATTCTGATTCATGTATTTTTAGTAAAAACAAAAAATTAAAATTTAATATCGGACACCAGTAACACCTCTAAATTTCCCTTGAACAAATCACTAAAACAATTTGTAGCTAAAATCGACTTGTTTTCCTTCGATAATACAAGTCCTCAATTTTCAAACTCAGAAAATTCACTATCAAGAGATTGTATGACTTCAGTTATGGTAAAGACAGTGAAGAAATTGAATTTAGCAGTAATCCAGTGCAAACTATTTTAATAAGTGAGCAAACGCAACCAACCGGAAGTCAAAAGTTACTAAAGGAACAACAATTTCAACATCAACAACAGGAAGGCCATCTTAGGATTCAGGCACACGGGAACAAAGAAACAAGATCATCAGCAACGAAGGCAACAATCACTTTTTAGAATTCTGGGGAGTGATAAAGCTTATCGTCTCAATCAGAGTCTTGTCCGAGGTACGTATAGCTAAATAATGTAATAGAATCCAAGCAATAGAACCACGTGGCCGCCGCCGGCGACCGTGCAGGTCGGCAGACTGGCCTTTCACTGGTAGTGCAGACCGCGGTGTTTGCAGCATTTGTCCACGGGGCTTCTCCCCGCTTTGTAGCGCTGCAGGCACCGCGGGAAAGGTGAGTCCTCCGTTGGACCGGCAAAGCTGGGGTGATGCCAGGAGCAACTTGTGGGCCTACATGAGTCTACAGGGTGGTCCTGCGGGACTCTATTCCTTCATTCAAAATTTCTCGTTTGCTTTAGGATAATTTCACCTTTGGTATTTTAAAATCAAAATTTTCGGGTCTTGTTGGAGCTCCCACTTGCCTGGGGCAGATTTTACCTTTGGCATTTAATATTTTATTTTCAAAATTCTTGTGGAATTTTACATTTTTTAGATTCTTTTCCCTTTTGGACTTTTTATTAAATTAATTAGGAATAGATTATGTTACTGTTAGGTTTTGTTTTAATAGAGTCATTGCTTGTGGTATTGTTAATTGTTCTTTTTAGAGTCTTTTGTATATACTTTTTGTGTCTTTTTTATCTTACATTTGTATTAGAGTTAGTGTCATCTATATATTAATTATACAAAGAAAGCTCTCGGTTCCGTATTTCAGCCACTTTTTTTATATGGAGTTTCATCGAGCTTTTCTTGAAATTTTATAATGGCAACACTGATCGGGGTTGTGTTCATTACTTTGGGGTTGCGTTCCTGGGTAACTTTGGTGTTAAGTTCGGTGTTTGCCACCGATAAGTATGGATTTATTGGAACTTTTTTAAATCAATTATTCTGCATGGTAAAATATTTTTCGGGTATGTTTTTAATGCTTGCTTGCTTGGCAGGATTAGGCCTACAGGGGACATCTTTAAGAAAACATGCCTTGAAATTTAGGGTGCAAATTGAGGGAACATATAAAAACGTTATGCCACTTATATGCCTTCAATTTGTGCAATTGCACAGGCGTCTCCTAGTTTTTATAGTTATTGTGTCTTTTTGTATATATTCTTTTTGTGCCTTTTGCTATTTCTTTTGTGTCGTTTATGTGTATTGTTTTGTGTCTATAATGTATCTTTTTATATATCTTTTGTATATATATATAAAATAGTTTATATAGTTTCGCCTCTTTTTTTGTGTCTTTGTAATTTATAATGAGTTTTATTAAAGTGTCTATCTACATAAAAAAAATATATTTACATTACAAATTCACTTTGCTACAATCTACAACATAAGTTTCCCACGGCCCTTTGCGATTGTAGTTGGGAACAAAGTATACTATAGGAGTAGAATTGAATTGGACTACTTTCTTTGAGTTTTCTTCACCTTAGTGCAGCAAAAACACTGCATCACGACGCTTAAAAACCTTTTTAACCGTTTTGAAAGTCGATGAATCATTTTTTGTAATTTCGAAGAAAAATCTCCCATGCTTCTGGTAATCACTGTAATTGGATTTGTTCTGTAAGGAAATATGTATTTTAATTTTAAGAAATATATGCACATATTTCCACCTACCTCTATAACACTTTTCAGATTTGGTAAAACCAAGCCTTCATTTTCACATGCTTCAACTACCTCAGTAAAATTCGTATTATCAATTAAAAAAACAAATATTATTCAGTCTCTGTTACGTTCTTCCATGATACTGTAATTTCAATTTTGAAAAAGCAAAGTGCAAGAGTACTATTAATTTTATTTAGAAATATTCATGTGATGCATTTGCTTCATGTGTTTCAAATCGACTACATCAATCACACTCTTGTAGTTAGGGTCATGCTGCTTTATCCCGCGACGCTTCCACTTCTTTAACTACGAGTGTAGGCTTAAAATTTGCTGAATTTAGCTCTTCCAACGTCTTCGACGACTGATTCACTAATAGGTTGTTGGTACATATTAATAATATCAATAATATTTTAATTTTATTAAGAATAAAAATGCTATATATTGCAATTTCACTGGCTGACTTCACTATGAATACTAAAAGTTTAACCAATAATTCCTAATATTTATACCTGAAGTGGAATATAAGCAAACGAGAGGCTATGCAAACAGTAACCACAAAATCTTTTAAGCAAAATACTTTTAATCGCAATATCCTTTTAAATATAAATTATTTATAACATGTTATAGCAGCTCTAAAACTTTTCAAGGTAATCAAATGATTATATTACTGAAAATTGAAATAGCACAAACAAATTTTAATTCAATTATGTAAAGTGGTGAAATATAGAGTCTTGGAGTCTCATAAAACACATCTATGCAAAATTTCAAAGTGATAGATCCAATAATCCAAAAATCCAATATAGCGGCCCAACCAAGGAGTGAGGGAATGAGTTATTTTTATTTTATTGGTTAAGCATCTCATAAAACTGCTCCTTACTAAATTCGAGAGCTATACATTATTCTCTATTTGAATTATGCTCAATAATCCGAAAATCCAATATGCGACTTATTGAAGGAGTCGGCGGATCTGCCCCATTTTCAAACTGAAATCTACATATTTTGTGAAAGTATAATACTATATATAGTATAATAATATATACCAAATTTCGTGTATACAGACGGACGGACAGACGGACATGCTTAGATCGATTTGTTTTCACGTTGTATATAATAATGTATATAATTCATTCTGTTCTAGCATTATTGGAACAAACAAACGTTGGATCAAACGTAATATGATATATAGGGTATAAAAATCTTCTTAATTCCTCAAATCTTAGGTATGGTTGTTTCCTCAAATTCTTATTAGATTTGGCTAATTCAATGTTCGATTTCACGATTTTATTATTATTGCGTTTCGCAAGTTTATCTGGCACTGTCATTAATCCTTATTATTATAGGGATTTATTTATTTAGGAAAAAATGAGATATTCAAACAGAAACCGAGCATGCAACACACACAGGAATAGAAGATATGTACAGGTATATAAACCACAGAAAAAAATTTAAAAAATATTGTTCATACACTCTACTACATAAACTAATAATCCTCGGTTGCAAATCTGGACCATATCCTCGGACCACACTCGCTATGACAAGAGAGAGTGAACCCGCCGTGGACATTTCATATAAAACGACCTAATATGTAGTTTTAGTATTTTAATACTCTGTGCGCAATTTTTGCTTTCGGATGAAACTTTTCACTAACGACTTGAGCTTAAAAAAATTACTATAATGTTTTAAAAACTAAACAATGTCACTTTCTTCGTGATAATGTAGAACCATCAAAATGAGAGTTTCAACAGTGAAATTCCGTCAGTTGTACTTAAATAAAGCAACTTGGAATCTGGAACAGTTCTCTTATATATAAGAGAAGCATAGATTAATAGTAGACTATCAGTAATTTGTATACTCATTCTTGTATTTAATAAGGCTCATTTCTACTTTTTCGTTCAAAAACAAAAAAATAAGTTTACAATTTGCATCAATACAACTATTGCATAATTCTACTTATTTGTATTATTGTTTCAGCAAGATGAGAATGATTGGAATATTACTTCTGAATTGGTGCATCAAAACTTGCTTCGCGGGACCACTAGATCTTGCTCTCAGTTGGGCTCGAGCTGACAAGATTCCTATTGATGTTAATTTACCCTGGCTACCATGTAAGTCATATAAGTATAAGGTATATTAAATTCCTAATGTAATTTTATTCAGTAAACTAAAATGCAAAATCTATGCTTAAGGCCCTTTTCATAAATGCATGGTTGCGGCAACCTGGCGATTGCATTCTTTTCAAAAATGCAACCTTGCAAACGTCATCTGTTCAAAAATGCAAATAACTTGGCAAACATGCGCAAATGTTGCAACCAATTCTGTGTGTACTTGGTTTTCTGATTTATGAAGAAAAGGACGTAAGTGTCAAAATGTCTGAGATGGCTGAGTATTGAAGATATACTTAAGGTAATTTATTGTTTTCTTTTGTATATTTGTTCGTTTATTGACTTATCTTTGATACCATATTTTCCAGCAATGAAAATTCTGTGGGTGTAGATTGTGTAGAATCCTGGTCCAGTTGTAGAACAAAATTATTAATTGCTGAAAGTTTTAAGCGAGAACCTGAATTTGCGAGCGGAAGGAAAAACAAGAGTTTTCTGTGGAATTCCATACATCGCGAAATAAATGAATTTGAATTTTTGACATTTCATTTGCAACTGACTTCATTCGTTTAAAAATGCAGACGATTATGGTTGCGCAACTGACTTTCTCGTTGGTTGCATGTTTGCATGTTTTAGATCAGTCGGGCAAGCAACCATGCATTTATGAAAATGGCCTAAATTTGTTATTATCTTTAACTTCATTTAGCAGCAGTAGGACTGCGTACAGAGTCTTTAGTGTATTAAACAGGGTTGTGGGACGAAAAAATTAATTGTAACGGTACAGGTACCTTACCACTATTTCATTTCGTTATAACTAAATTTAATTTCAATATAAAAAACAACAACAACAAAATCATTCTTATGTTAAAAATAAAAGAAACAACAATGTCATTTTAATGTTATCTGCTAATCAAGCAATTTAAGCTGCAGTTGCTGTAGGCCAATATTACATTTTTGGCGATATTATGAGGATGCTTTCTAAAAGAACTGAATCCAGATTATTTCGTTTGAGACCAAGAATTACTTTTGCTATATTGGATGATTCTGGCAATAAAGGCAGAAAAAGAAAATATAGATTCAAAGTTAGTGTGATTACTGCTCCTTGACGTATTTCCTCACTTCCATATCTAGACATGCTTTCCTTTTCCTCATGTGAATCCTGTCGTAATAAATGTCGATTAAATGTTCCGTGGCAGTTTCAGTATCACTTTTAGAAAGCAAATATCTATAATGCGGATCTAAAAATACAGCACTCAAAATTTGTCCACACTGAAAATAATATACTTTTCTCTTATACTCAAAAAGTGGCTTAGAATAAAAATCATTGATTTCCGAAAGCTGCAACTTACATCTAAACCATATATCATATATATATATATATACGGGACAATCCGCGTCAACCGGATTAGGGCTACGACCAAAATTAGAAGCAACCACAAAAATCGACCAAGGGCTCATTTTAAAGCTTAGAGTGTCTACTTTCAAATGCCGAGTGTGCCTTTGAAAAATCCAACCAAGCCGGAGAAAAATCGAGTGTCCAGCAAAAAAAAACTTGTAAAAATAAAAATTCGAAACCGATCGGGTCTTTTTTGGCTCAAACTGTAGCTGATAGGCGCCCCTAAAAACTTGGTGGAGTAGGTTGACAAAATCCAAAATGGCAGTCTCAATATGACAGTCAAAAATCCAATATGGAGTCGAATTTTTGGAAATCAACCGATTTGCACCCAATTTGGTACACAGGGGTTTTTTTAGTCGCTGATCACGCATCTGAGGTCGGATTTGCGAAATTCAAGATGGCGGACCCAATATGGTGGACGAATTTTTTGAAAATCAACCGATTTGCGCCAAATTTTGTGTACGGGGGTTTTGGGGGTCACTCATCGCGAATCCCAGGTCAGGTTTGCCAAATTCAAGTAAGTGAGATAGGCACTTGATTTTTTTAACCGAAATAGCTTAACAGTGCACCTGTTGTATTTAAGAACATTTATTTCAATACACTTCACCATTGTCTCAAAAAATAATGTTGAATTTTCTCTTTTACCAAAATAAAAACTGACTTGAATGTTCTATGGCAATTTTAAGAAAAAAGTTGCATAATTTTTTTTTTAGGAACTAGTTCAAAAACTTCCTTAGTTCATCAACATGGTGTCTGTTTCTTTTGATGTTTTCTTCCGCCGCTCTTAATCTACTTGACAAATCTGCTAAATTTCTGCATTCTTTAGAATAAATCGGCTCCTTGTAGTAGCCCCAAACAAAAAAATCGATTGGATTTAAGTCGGGTGACCGTGGAGGTCACGCGATCGGTCCACCGCGGCCAATCCATGATCAAAAAGCCCTTACAACACGTATTTAGTGAAAAATCTCGAAAATTTGTAATAACTCGAAAACTAAGAAAAATCGTAAAACATATATGGGGGTGATTTGGGTTTCCCGAGGGACGCTCTACCCCCAGGTTTCCGATTATCACTACTTTTTGGGACACCCTGTATATCATTTAATTGGATTGGCCTTTTCTAAAGATCGTTCTTTAAGTAAGGAAAGAATCGACAGAGTATGCTTTTGTAGCAAGATGTCGTCGAAAATACGTCAGTTATTGCTAATTTTAAAGTATGTGTCGTGCACTTTACAGATGTCAGTATAGGGGTTTTCTTATTTTTCTCTGGCAATGTAATATTGATTAAGGCTTCTGCATTATATAATTTTATATCACTTAAGCTCATCTTCAGATGCACCCTGTTGTTCCTAGTGGAATTCGTTCTGATCACTGTTCTCAAAAGTGTTGAAGTCTTAACCATATTACGGCCATTATATTTCGTCATGATATATATCTGAAAAATAGAAATACCATAATCATCTAAAGTTTTGTACAAGACGTCTTCTCTGCCGCAAAATGTCCCAAGTCGTCATGGGCAGCTCGTACAACTTGATTCCTCATTCCTCGAGGTACTACCCACTGGACCCCTCGTGCCGTAATTCTGTATACTCTGCCGTCACGTAATGCGTAGTTTTTATAAATGCCCTTTTCATACTCTGTTTGGGGAGGTCGTGATAATAATTCATGGATTTCCTTAATCTTTTCATCCATTAATTATCCTGCCAATACCCAATCTGCTTGTGTTATATGTAGCACGGTTTCTGTATCGTTTTGTTTTAGAGGGTTTCGACTCAAAGCATCAACGTGCTTCATGCGGTTTCCTGGCCGGTATTTTACGTCGAAAGTAAATTCTTGTAGTTTTAACCACCATCTTGCAATCCTTGGAATAAGTTGCTTCTTTTCACTGGTGGCTTTTAAAGAGTTACAATCCGTAATCACCGTAAATTTGATTCCTAGCAAGTATGATCGGAACTTTTTTAAGGACTCCACTACCGCCAAGGTTTCTAATTCATACGAGTGAAATTTGGATTCCGTACCTTTCGCCTGTCGGCTGTAATAAGCAACAGGTTGCAGCCATCCATTTTCTTGATATTGTAGTAATATTCCAACTAACCCGATTGCACTTGCATCGGTGTGTACTTTAGTAACTGCTTCAGGATTAAATAATGCGAGTACTGGACGTTTGACCAAAATATTCTTTAATTGCTCGAAAGCTTTGTTTTCTTTTTCGATCCACTTCCATTCCGTGGTCTTCCGAATTAAGTTCATTAATGGCTGTGTAATAATGGCGTAGTTTTTAACAAAATGGCGAAAATATCCGGCGAGCCCTAAAAATTGTCGTACCTGATGAACTGTAGTTGGCGCTCCGAACTTTTCTACAGCTTTAGTTTTGTCCTGTCCTGGCTTAACACATCCATTTGAAACTTCAAAACCCAAAAACGTTATGCTTGTCATCAAAAATGAACACTTTTTAAGGTTAATTGTAATGCCTTCGTTCCGGAAAATTTGTAAGGTTGTTTGTAAGCCCGGTAGTGCTTCTGGAACTGTTCGTGCATGTAATAATACATCGTCTAAATATACAGCCGCTATGTCTTGAATTGGTGTAAGAATTTTATTCATATAACGTTGAAAAGTTCTTGGTGCATTTGTAAGCCCAAACGGCATACGTTCGAACTCGTATTGGCCTGTTGATGTGACGAATGCTGTATATCATTTAGAACTCTCTTCCATAGGTCTTTGGTGGTAGCCTGAACGTAGATCTAAGCCGGTAAAATATATAGCGCCACCTAACCTAGGCAACGGATGACTGTCTCTGATTGTTAGCGAATTCAATTTTCTGTAGTCGACGCATAATCTCCTTTCTCCGTTTTTCTTTAGGGCCAATACTATAGGGGATGCATAATCCGAGTCAGATTCTCTGATAATGTTATTTACCAAAAGGTCATTAACGATGTCGTTTACCGCTTCTTGTTCAATTCTCGCCACTCGGTAAGGTCGAAAAGAAAACGGTTTACCCTCTTTCAGCTGGATCTTCATTTGCGCCGATTTAGCGCAACCTAACTCGCTACTATTAAGGGCGATACAATCTCGAAATTCCCTTAGTAGTTCGAATAGTTTATCCTTTTCTGCTTCGTTAACTTGTCCAACATTCACCTCATCAAAACATAAGTCAGTTTCCTTATCCATATCAATTCTGCATATGCTTTCGGGAAAACACGTTTTTTCCACACAGGGCCATGCTCGTGCAACAACAACCTTGTTTTTCTTTAGGATAATATCCTGATCCGATAAATTTATAAATGGCATCAAAGTTTCAGCATTTTCATTAAATTGCAATATCGTCCGTGGTATACAGGACTCTCTTCCTTCTTGTGGACGAAAACTTGCTTCGATATATACACTTCCCACGTACTGATCGCACATTACTTTGATTATACGTAAATGTTATGTGTCAGATGTGTCAGTTGATCGTAAAACAATCTTATTTATTTCCGAATCTAGGTCAGGCATCAGCAAATTCCTATCCTCATCTTTATTAAAAAATAGGAAACTGTCTTCGCTTCTGACAACAACAATTTGTGGCAATTCCGTAAAAGTCCTGCCGACAACAAGTGGTATGTTTTGTTCCTCATTAGACACAACAATTGCTTTAATGGATGCTGAAATTCCGTCAAATTCAATTTTTATATCGGTGGATCCCTTGCTCACAGTTTGACCTTTTCCATAACCGTGTAATGTTACTTTATCTTCTATATCAATATTTAACTCAGTCGGCGTGCTTCACTCCACGTTATTATTGTACACGAACTACCAAAATCTATAGATTATAAGCTCTTGATTGTAGATCGTTAATTTTAACATTTTTATAATATTTCCTATTTGCTGCATCCGTGTTTTCTATCTCGAGTAATGCTACGGTATGTTTTTGTTTCGTTTTCCCCTTCTTGGGGCAATTAGAATCATTGTGGTTATGACTCCTACATGTATTACAAAGGTCATGAGTGTTTACTTTTGAATAGCACTTATTTGCGAAGTGTCCTTGTTTCCCACACTTGAAACATGTTGGCTTGGAAGTTGAGGTTCTTTGCTGTCTGTTGAACCTTCTTTCAACATCATTTCTTTTAAGAAGACCTTTCAATCTGTGAGGCTGCTGTTGTGGAATAGCAACATCATTTAGCTGGTTCAAATATTTAAATAGTTCCTCAGGTGATTTATAACTTCCCGCTTTTGCCCCTGTTTTCACAATACGATCACCTAACCCACCAATTATACATGAGACTGCATTCTCTCCTTTTATTCCACAGGCATTTAACAAGGCAAGTTTCTCGTAATAGTATTTTGAGTAAGATTCGTCTATTCTTTTCTGCCGTCTAATCATTTCCATCAGTGTTTCATAAAAGTCTTTATTAGGTGGAAAAAGATCCTGTAGTTTTCCTTTTCATTCGACCCAAGAATAATTTAAAGACGCTAAACCCTTGTACCAAACTTCAGCTAAACCTCGTAATTTATATAGAGCAAAATATATTGTGGCTTCTTCTGACCACCTGAAAACTACTCTGAGTTCATCTACTTTTTCGTTTCACAACACTGAAGACTGGTTTCGATCTTCGGGATTAAAATCTGGTATCGCATCACCTCTGAACTCAACACTACGTTGTCCCGTATTACTTCTTTCTAATAATGATGTGACCGCATCCGTAAACCTATCAAGAGATTCGGTCGTGTTTCGCGAACTATGTCTAGATTTTTTTCTATGCTCGTAATCACTGTCAGTGTCACTGGAAGAAAGTAGATCTCCACCTCGTCGTTGTCGCGACTTTTTCTTTGTACGCCCCATGCTAACAAATTCAAAACAGGAAGGAAGAACATTTTCTTTACTCATTCGTTTATTTTTGTCGTTTTTTTTATTTATATAAAATCAACAATTTACTTTCCTATAAATTCAATAATTGACTTCATACGAAAACAAACCATAATCGACTGTCCAACCACTTTCAACCTTCCTTTGCTTTTAATATATGACTCTGAGTTTATCCCACTTCTGAAAAATTATAAATACTCAAAACGGAGCAAAGCAACATAATTAAAAAGTAAGAAGAATAAAACTCAAAAGGCTTGGAGGTGGCAACTTATATTTCTTTAAATGCCTAATTCGAACTTTTCTTTTAGTTTTCTTTTTTCCTCGGGCAAAGAGGTCTCAGGGTTATTTTAGTGGTGGACAGTCGAGTCGTAGACCTTGTCTCACACTCGTGAGACAAGGTCTACGCACTAAACTGTTAATCCTGTCACTGCCAATTTAATATTAAAAAGAACCGTCTTCAAGCTTATCCTGGGAGCCACAACATCATCAAGGAAGAACCACAAGATGATGCCAACGAAGTTCACAGACAAAGGTGCGGAGAGAAGCACCTTCTCCAGGTACATAAGGAGGAGATCCATTCCCCAATGTACTGACCCCGAGAAATCTCAATGAGGAGGAGAGCCATCCTCATGGGCAATGAGAAGGAGAGCCCTTCTCAAAACCCCAAACAAGGTGACTCGCAGGATAATATTCTAGCTGATCACTACATAACTTTTAGGCACTCACGATATTCACTAAGTTGGCAGCGACAGTATTTTTAAAACTAGCATTTCAAAACTATAGGAAATTATACTAAAACTACGAATAGCTACATTAGCAAACCTCTAAACTCAGTGAGAATACTCACAGTATATATCTTTCACTCCAAACTCAAAAATACTTCAAAAACTTTACTATTCTCTTTATAATAAAAACACTTCTGCACTCTTGCACTGCACTACTAAAAATGAATAATCCGTGCAGAACGAGAAAATGCTCACCCTCTTAGGTGATATCGCATGCCTTTACATAATCTTATCTTTTAGGGTACTACATACGCGCGGCTCCGACTTTGATTTTGGTCCCTTAAATACGCCTTACCTTTGTCTCGAGTTGGTAAACTAATTTACATTTTACAATTGCCTTGTCTCCTGTTAGATAATACCTTACTGCACCATCATAAGATATGTTCTGATATTTCTGGCAACAAAAACAAAATTCACAGGCACAAAATTCTGAGGCAATTTGTTTTTCTTTTGGTGCCGACTTTCTGCACTCAGAAGGATCTCATTTATTTACTCGAGTTTGAATTGAAAGGTATGTCTCCGTTTTAAAGGACCTTTTTCTTTACCCTACTGATCTCTCTACTTTTCTATCATTCAAATACGTAGTAAAACCTTTACTTACACACAATACAATATGAAAATATCGCCTCAATCTTTTTCATGGACTGTGGAAAATATCAAACTTGTTAGAAATCCTGCACAATGTGTCGGCAATTACAGTTGATGATAAAAACGTCTCTTATAGTATGTTTAATAAGAGAAATGCAATAACATTTTAAGACGTTTTCTTTGAATTTTTAAAAGAACTTTATTTAAGAAAACTAGGAGATCCCTGTGCAATTGCACAAATTGAAGGTATATGAGTGACATAATGTTTTTATATGTTCCCTCAATTTGCACCTTAAATTTCAAAGCGCGTTTTTTCAGAAGTGTCCCCTGTAGGCCTAGTCCTAATTCTCCCATGCAAGCAAGCAGTAAAAAGACACCTGCAAAATATTTTACCATGCAGAATAATGAAAACAGTTCCAACAAATCCACGCATTGCATACTTATCGATGGCAAACACCGAACTTAACACCAAAGTTACCCAGGAACGCAACCCCAAAGTAATGAACACAACCCCAAACTGATGCGGATCAGTGTTGCCATTATAAAATTTCAAGAAAAGCTCGATGAAACTCCATATAAAAATAGTGGCTGAAATACGGAACCGGGA
>QYTT01082410.1:0-16810 GCA_006980735.1 Dasypogon diadema
TTATAGAAAAGTATTCTTTGAGTTCCGATTAACCTACACTAAGTATTAATTTAGGTTAAGGGACAATACTGCAATGAACACAGCACAACTCAAGCGGAGGAAAATTTTTGGTAGAGGAGATTGAAAATTATAATAACCTGACAAATGTTGCAAGTAACCCATGACATGACATGATATAAAAACTTCCTAGGCAGCATTTTTCTAACCAAGATTGGGAGAACAAACGTATATTTAAAAACTAAGTTTGGCGCATGTTTTAGAGTTATGGATTTTGTGAAAAGATTAGGCCATTAATTTTTATTTCTCCCAACGCTGACAAAACCACATATCCTTTGTTTGTTAAATCGACGAGAAATAAAGAGTGCATTGGGAATACATTCAGTCGGAAAGGGAAGTTATTACAGAAACGATCCTATTTTTTTAAACAATCCACGTTTTTACATAGATCTTATACTACAAAACATGTATACATTGTGTCAACCACCCTTTACCGCCCCGTCCAGATGGACGACAACATTTTCTTTAAACTACGTACGATTTTTTTTTTCATGGAAAAAGTGAACATGTGGCTACCTAGTTTCGGATTCCATAACATAAAATATTTGTTTGAAACAAGACGATCAGGAGTAAAATCCGACTCATCGATCGACTCTTTTTTTAATTGACTCAAATTGTGAGTGAACTCAGGATACTGCCACTGCTAGAGTCGGATTAAAATCTGAATGCGCACTGTTTTGGATCCACTCAGTTTTAAGTCGCCTTAGTTTTAAGTCGCCTCAGTTTTAAGTCCGCTTAGTTTAGAGAGCACTCAAGTTTATGCATAGAAAGTATGAACGGATTGAAGACTTGCGCGAACTTAAAACAGAGCGAACTCAAAACTTGAGCGGACTCAAAACTTAAATTTTAATTAAACTCAAATTTGAACGGACTCAAATCTTGAGCATTAATCATTGAGCTGATGTGAAATTTGACAACAATGCTTGTCTTTTAATCACTTTACAAAACAAATTAGTTTTTAAGGCAATATATCTAGAAAAGGATAACATCTAGGTATCAACTTTGTACGGAGGATTTATAGGTAACATAATATACAATTCATTTATGCAACAACAAAAAATTAATAAGGCAAATTTTCGAAGAAAATGTTACCTTTCCTAAAATTTAATGATAAAGGGGAAAATTTTCCATGTTTGAAAAGCAAAATTCGTTGAATGGAGATATACACATGAATAACGTTGATACCAATATAAAACCTAATCAATTACCTGTAAAACAAGACCTCCTACGTTCAATAGTTCCGAAGTTATAATTCAACATGTACTTGTAGGTACAAACCCGGACGCAATTTCTTTTTCTTTAAGACGTTATACCGTAGATGGACAAGTAGTTTACCCCTTAACGCTTATTCGTCATCGACAAATATGGTGTTATGAAAAGGTAAGAGTATCGCACTTACCAGGCTTACCAGTAAAAAACTTCATTCCAAAATTTTTGACGTACTTGCAACATTTGTCAGGTTAAAATTTCCCACACAGCACAGCTTAAGCGGAGAGAGATTTTAGGGACGAGAATCATAAGGTTATCTCTTGAGCTTAGTCAATACCTTAAAAACAGATTATGATTGCCTCCAAGTTTAAACAAGAAAGGAGGATATGCAGTCTCGTTCTGAAATCTTTACCTTGATGCATCTAAAATTTTAAACCTCTGTACTACTGAGGGACCAACAGCTGGGTGACAATATTCTCTGGTTGGCTGATAAGTGAAAATCAAAGTTATCTGGAATCAGATAGATTCAACGAAAGGCCAAGTACCCATTCACATTAGTGTGGCTGTATCTGTCGGTCTACATAACTCTCGCAAAAGAAAAGGACACCATTAGGTATTGTCTGTTTTTGGAAAGAGAATCAGTTATGAATTTAGTAGCCGCCATACTATTTCCCAGCGATACAGCATAATTCAAGTGTTCATATAAAAGTAATAAACAAAAAGTGTAAATATAATATATATACAACAAAAGTCCAAGAATAATGTTACTCCAAAAGCAACCCCTTTGTTACTAATTTACCAAAGAGTTTCATAGTTAACATAATTTGGTTCGCTTGATTACGTTAGTGGAAAAAGCTTCAAGTTTATCTTCACTGGAAGAATATTAATTCCACTAAATGAGCACACCTCACAATAACTTTAATGTCATTAATAATCTAATGGTATTGACGACTCCCAAGAGAAAACATTCAGCTTCAATTTACTTGAAAAATTAATTTTCTATTTTCTAGAAATGAAGACAAAAAAAAGCGTGCAAAAATATTTACCTTACATTTAAAATTCCTTTGAATATTTCAATTACCCTTTCCCGGCTATCCTCTGTTTTATTCTTTTCCTTTGTAGGTGATATCCCACCCTCACGAAGTTCGGAAGATGCAACCAATAGCAAGTTGGATTTTACTTTTCGAGGAGTTCATTTACAACAGCAAAAAAAAAAAACCCCGAAATGAAGGTATCTACCCGGCTCAAATTTTAATTTAAAAATTGTTTAACAACTCACAAAATTACGATTGTGTAGGTCGTTTGCTTTCCAGAATTTTACTTCACTTTTCCTTGCTAAAGTTGTTGTGTTGCCTGTTTGCGATTTCTGCCATTTTAAATCTCCACTTCAAACAGGTGAAGATGTAATCGTCTAACTCGTCGCCGACATCAGGAGTATTGTCGTTTTTGAGGAATTTTCATTTCATATTTCAAGTACATATTTACTTTCTCTTCTCGAGGAATACAGATGTAGGGGGATTTTAGCGCTTTAGTACAGAAAACAAGATACATATATACAAAAAATTCAAGAAAATAATAATAATGGGATGAGAATTTCTTTTGTTTACTCGTTTCATTGTTGATTCTGAGACGGAGAGAAAATTATGAAAGAATTCTGTGTAAAGTAAAATTAATGAAAGGGATGAGAAAATAGTGCAGGCAAAAGTTCTTTAGAAATTATTTTGAATTTGTAGGAGGAAAGTTAGTAATTGCGGGCTACTTAGCACTTCTATGGAATTCAATTGGTTGCTTTGTTTCACAAGTATATAAAGTGTAGTATAACGTTGTTACTTAACTTTATTCTTTGCCTAACTTTCATTTTCACAAATAAATTTAGAACAATAATAATTATGTGGAAGATTCGTTTCGTTTCTATGAAGTACTTGAAAAACAGAAAAATCGTGGAAACTAAGATTATTACGAATCCCCATAAACCCGATATAACTTACCTTGCAATTGGCTAGTTTGATAAAAGGATATAAAAAATGTCACTATTCCATCACTTTTAACGTGTTCATGCAAACCTGCTTAAGAAACTTTTGACAAGAATTTTGAAAACATGGACAATTGAAATTAAAAAGTAGCTAATACATTCAAAGCAAAAATTGTTAATATTATTCAGCTATATTAAATTGGGATTTATTTGCATAATTCTGCATATGCCCGTCACCGGAAAGACAGCGAGGAATGAGAATGTACACCCAACAGATATCCGTTCTTTAATGAACATGTCAATTAATGATTTCATGCATGAATACTGTATGAATATTAATTTGTTTAATTAATAAATACTGATGCCTACATCAAAACACAAAGCCACATTTGTAAATGTTTCTTCATTAAGTGTGTATTTGAAATACTTCCTTTATTTAATCTAAGCCCTAATGATGCGTAAATAGAAGGAAGCATGTGGGTTCACTTAGTCGATAAATATAGTAAATCTGTGCGGAACTGCAAAATAAATGTTTTTCGGGATATTATGAATGAATTTGGAACTGAATTAAGAAAATCTAAAAGCATTACGCATCGATAAGCTAATACTAAATCAAAATAAAATCATTGGCATCGCGATCTGCCTTATGAAGAAAGTAATGAACTCATCAGTGTACAAGCGGTGCCGAAGATAAGGCGATTATCCTATATATGCATTTAGAAATATCAATCAATGAACGTGTTCGTTAGCACGAAATATGTTTCAAAAGCGTATTAGTTGCGAGCAACGAATAAATTAGAAGTCCTGTCAAGAACAACAAAGTTTAATATTCTAGATTTTAATCACAACCACCGTAAGTTAACCAGATTCAAGCGTCATATTACCAGATTAAGAAGAGTTATGGTAGACGCATACTTTTTGTTGTTGTTCTTAAACGCTTGCCAGATTCTAGAAAGAGCAGCCAAACGACAGACTTATGTGTGAATGATGGGATCTGACGTAGGATAAAATGATACGGCTTCTGATCTGTGGCTCTTAGAGGAACTTATGCAAAAAAAAGATCTACGAGATTTTATATTTCATTATACTCTATCCGGATTAAAGTATCGTCACTTACTCCCGTGAAAACATATACATCTAAACAAGATCTGAACAAGTTTTACAGTAACTTAGTTTGCTTATTAGGCGGTTACATATAACTCTTTCTGCTTAACACAGCTACTAGTTTAATCTTGAGCGAAAGTTCTCATATGCTTATGAAGTACATAGTAGAACGGCAGTAAAATGAAACCTTATTTTTATTCTAACATTTTCATCAATGAACCAATGAAAGAATAATGTACCAAAGTGTAATTCATGAATTTCCAATGACATCCCTGTGTTAAAATTTTTTGATATTGGGGATGTTTAGTAGCATACGTATGTTCATTACTTCACTAATGAAGTAATGTACACGTTTCCTACTGGAAGAGTGAAAAATTCACACATTTCACCACTTTATGAGAGGATGACAAAAAATTCTCTTGTATCGCTTTTAATGGTGCCTAAGCAATTCATTCTAGTGAAAATATAAATTCTAAGGAAAGTCAATCATAATCAAAATATCAGGAAATACAATGCTTCCCTTCTTCTACATATATAAACTTACTTCTTGTGTAAAACGTCTATTCATTCATACTTTACGTTATAGATTTGCATCTTTTAAGTCTTGAAAGTGGCAAAGTGAAATAGCAAATTTTTAAGTCCGTAAATGATGCTTAGTGGTTATAGCCTCAAACGCAAATTGGAATTTCGAACCGATGTGTGGCAAACAAAAAAAAACTAATTTCGTAGCAAAGTCTTTAGAATTGAAAGGTTTATGCTACTGATTCTTGCCTATTTCGTGATATCATCATTTGAGATTTCGTGATTAGGAATGAATCACATTTTGTAACATTCGTGAGAAAAGTTTTGGGTTTTCTCATATAAAGTAAATCGGCTGAACAATTCTGTGCATTACTTAAGGCATCGATTGCTCACTGGATAATACCTGACTTATAAGGTGGGATTTTAAATCTCATCGTCGTTTACGAATGACCTAGGGTGTTTTGCTGACAACAGCTCATTGAAGCCATTGGGTGCTGCAATAATTGTGATGTTAATAAGTAGCTTCTCTATGATCCTTAATGGGTAGTTGAAGCTGGCGAGTATTATTGCTAACTACTGAAATTCTTGCCAGTAGAGTTGTGTTAACCACTAGGACCCAAATATATCACTAATATCACGAGATTTCAAGGTAGCAGATCAGCAGAAGCGAAGCTCTAATTTCATTCATATTGTTCTGGGCATTTCTATTACACATTGGACAGATATGCACAAGTAGGGCTTTGTTTGGTTCGAATATAATAACTCCTTGTAGAAACCGTCAAAAAAAATTCCATTAGTTCAATCAATCCAACTTGTTCGAACATAATAATAATATTAATCAATCCTTAACAGTTAAAACTATAGATAAAGATACTCATCTGATTCATGTTAATATTGCTAATTAACCTACCAAAAGTACCCTGCATTTCCGAACCAATTACGTATATATATACATTCTTCAATATCCATTAGTAGATAAAGTGTTTTATGGATTATTCAAGTGAATTCTCTTGTATTCACCATAAAGACCCATCCATTTGCAGACGTCACATCCAACTTCTCTTTAATAAACTACAATAATACAATAATGCATTATCGCACGAGAAGGCTCTAACAATGATCAAGCGACTGACCGTGAAAGTCGAAAACCTGACGATGATAATTCGCTTTTGATCTTTAAGAGTGTAAATTGCTGGTGTTTTTTCAACTTTAACGATTTATTCAAAAGTCGTAATTAAATCATTAAATGAAGTTAAGTTGGTTTTAACGAACTTAAATATATCTGCTCTGGATGAAAAACATTTTTTGGCACTTGCTACCAAAATAGGAAACATAGAAAAAGTCTATCATTTCTCAGCACTCTTGGTATTGAAATCTTTACCTTTATTTGGATGCGTAGTAATAAGATGTAAGATTATCTTCAATAATTGAATCTGACATATAACTACAAATCTCACATTAGATGCAAATTGAAATATACATGCCGTAAATATCTAAGGTCCAAACGAACTGCATGGATGGTACTAAATAACCTCAGGAAAACATTTAGGGTAGTATAGAAATTTCAAAGGTAGTATTTAAAATTCCAAATTATTTCAGTAATACTGACAAGAAAATAAAATAATACAGTGTATAACTTGCATATCGTCGTTGCGAACCAAAAACTTCATATGTGCCAATTTGATCTAAAATGATTTCTTTTGACTCAAAACAGAAGAAAAAAAATGCGACGTCTATCGCATAAACTATTCCTTATTTTGGTACGATTTACACAAAAACATGTTTTTTTGCACATAACAGGTCTCTGATTCGTAGCGACGATATGTACTAAAACCTGACTAAATACGGAATTTTGTTATGAAATCAATTTCATGTATCTTCTCTAAACCTCCCTAAGTTTGTCCGCTGCAATTAAAGTTACATAGACGTATCAGAAAGGCTACAACAAATTGATCTATACATTTAAATTTCCAGAGGGAATCAAAATAATACTGTCATATTTTTTCAGTCATGTAGCAAATTTTAAATTCTCAGTCCAATCTTGTTCTTGTTCCTTGTTAAAAGCCGTGGATGTTGCCTGGGTTCACCATGCCGTCAATTGAAATTGAATTACACAGATCGGTCCATTGTAGCACAGAAGTTTCCATCAGGAGATGTTCAAAAATAACTCTCTTATAATCACAAGAGCTGTATTTTTTTGAACAACAGAGTTATGAAAGCTCAAAATAACGATTAGAATCCGTGGAACGTAGAATTAATCCTTCTTCTTCTGTTTTTATCTTTATATGCAAACCAGAGATAAGTAAAGGCCGTTATTAACTTGAAATTTATGAGTTTTGGTCACATTTGTGTTTATTTTAATTGCTATGATGACCAAAATCATCTTTTAAACACAAAAGCTTTCAATAAGCGCCATCTATTTTCCAGTACAAAATTTAAATAATCCCTTAAGCTTATTAACTCTGTAAAATAACCAAGTTAAGTTAACCCAGTTAATGTATGACAACTACTCTGTACTCTGCTTCGAAAATGTTTGTCCCTCTTAACGGGTCAAGGTTAACCTATAAGTCTGGTAAATCTCGTCCTGGAAAAGGCTGGTAGGAACATTTGGTTATAAAAGCCAACTAAAGATTTATTGGCTACTAAATATTGGCGATGCTATCAGTACGAAGCGTGTTACAATTGAAATCTTCTGCAATTATTTTACGGGTATATAGTGTATTGAGTTGAGAAAGAGTATTTTCAAAAGTGCAGTACAGTAGAAGCCCTGTACACTATACCAATAAGAAGTCTGTCCTCGCCATTTAATATTTCTATAAAAATAAACTCAATGCCAATCCTCTACACGACACTGTGCAGCAACACGACCTCGAAAACACTTTCTAAATAATACTAAATAACCAAACTCCCCGTACGATCATTACGAAACATCGTATAGTTGGACAACGAAAACATGTAATTAATACTATATGGTCTGTAAGTCAGATTTCAGAAGCAGAGATTATATCCCCTAAAGATTCACAAAAAGGTTACTGAACTCGTCAACCTTTTTCACCAAGCTCTGCACTTGATTTCCAAAAAATTTTTGGAAAAATTGGAAATGTTCATGTTTTCGAAAATTAAACGAAATCAGGGTGAAATTAAATCGAGGAACTTTTGCATCAATTGAATGGAGCTTATATATCCAGTTATTATTACTATTGGGTCATTACTGTCTACAGCGACCTACGGCAGCCTTCACGACTCTGTGTCTTGCACTTTTTAGTATATGCAATGCAATGTGGTTGATTTGTTTACATATATCAATAGTTCCGAGATATTTTAAGGGGTCTGTATAGTGAAATTCATGTTTAGGGGCGACGTCGGTATTTTGTTTTTTATTCACTGATCTAGAACACCCGAGCAGTCATTCAACTTTACTACCATTTCCTTTTTTATATGTCAGCTGGACTTCTATGCTCATGATATCTAAATTATCTGCGTATTCAAAGATCTGTGTGGATTCCTTATATACGGAGTACAATGGACAGCATTACAAATTTCTGTAAATAAATCTTGTGTTAAATGGAATAGTATAATCGGAACTTATTCCAAGTGTTGTTTTCAATGATGTGGATCCTTCAACACGCCAGGTTAAAATTCACGAACAGGTTATGGAGTGAGATGATATACTCCCAAGAATTTCTTCTTAAATAAGCGCGTGTTAAAGATCTCAATCACATGTTTTCCTTTCGTGAAAGCACACTGATATTTGTATTGTCTTCCCTGCGATCATGTATCTATTTTGTAGATAGAAACTATAGCAAATGCTTTCCAAACGTCAAAGATAGTCTCCTCCTCTTCATTTTAGGTTTGTTAGACGTCCAGTTATTGGTCACCCAAAAATGATCTTTTGTTTTAAATTACTTTAATGAAATTCATATCTTCAACCCACATAATGTATCTTCCTACAGGAACACTTTACCGAGAGAGGAGTTAAAAGATTATAAAAGTGCCCCAGGATTAAAAATGCTTAGGAAATAAACGTTTTAATGCTAAGGTCACACATGCAGGATAGAAGTCATGGTACTGGACAAGAAGATGTGAATAAAGCATAGCTAGTACAGCTAGTCTAGACATGCTACATATGCAACTAATGCATTCAATGATCGATCAGCAAAGAATTTCGCCGTCGTGAACGTGAAGACCTAAATTACCATAAACCCATCTTACTAGCTTTTGAGAGTTTTTTTTACTACACAGAGGGGTAGATACAAACAATAGGAAGAGTTTTTAACTTTCCTGAAAACACTTTTTCCACTAGAATAATTTTTCTCGTACTTTTCCAACGTTCAGGGTGACTAACACGATTACACTGCAATCATAGTGACAGAAATGCAATACATGCCTTAGTAAAAGCTAGCTATGAAGGTATTTAAAAGTCGTTTAAAATGCTAGATGACCTTAATTAACACAATTATTGCAATACCAGCCAGAAGAGCTGCAGTATTAGCTGAACTCCAGAGTTAAAAGCAAAACGAAAAACTTACATCTTATTGCAAAATCACACTTTCCAGGTTAAATTGTTCAGAAGTCATTGACCTCTTGCGCACTTTTTTTTTTCTCTGTAGAGAACTCCTCATATTACAACAAGATAGAAACCAAAGAGTGTGTGACTAACTTCATTCACTTCTTCTTCTGGCAAAAATTAAAGAGCACAACGATTCGATTCGATTTGAAAAAAAAATGTATGAATCAACAGATTTCCTCAGATGGTGGTTATTAAAAGGGGAAAATATAATTGGCAAATGACTTTGAGAAAAAAAATTAAGATACTCACAATATGTTCCTTAAGTTCTTTGGTTCGTAGTGGTCCCAACCATTGATGTAATCCAATGTAACGTTTTTGTACCATTTTTAAAGCTGGCGCCCCTTGGGCATAGGGGCCACCCAATAGGGAGCCCCCAATTGTGGCAGTCTCCAGAACTACCATTATTGTTTAATAATATTATTTAATTATAACAAAAGGGGGAAACACTGACTTTATTCGAAATATAACACAGATGAAGCAACACTTAAAAAAGCCACTTATTTCACAATAATTTTAACATTATTACCATTTCTTATTAATATTTCTTATATCACAGCACACTATTTATTATTACTATTATTACTTTAATTTAATTACTACTATAAAACGAATATTTTTAGGAAAATATTTCAGAAGGAAAATATACTCTGCTTGCACTCATAAATTACAAAGCGCGTTCGTACTTCCTTACACTACTACTTCACTGATTTATTTATTTTCATATTATTTTTTATCACACATTGCTACACCTACATTTTACAGTAAAAACAATTTTTTTCGAATTTTGAACAATTATTATTATTTTTTGTGGATAATAAGAAAGCACTTCACTTTTGCTTGACTTCTTTTCAGTGTGATTTTCATTAATTCGGCAAATTTAGATTCAAGACGAAAAACCAAATGTTTCAAATGAAAACATTTTGAAAAAATATACGTGAAAATCGGCGAATCATACTTTATTTCTGGGATGAAAAAATGAACCCACGACCCGTTGTGAATGAAGTACCATCGCGTACTGCTTGAGTTTCTGTTGGATTTTCCTCATTGGAAAAGCGAAAAAAGATACAACACAGAATGAGCGAGGAGTATATCTCAGCAGTCTGTACTCGGTCGGTAGTATCTACTAGATACGAATGGGGGGCCCCCAAATCTCACACTTAGACCAGACTACTCATACATGCGTACTGAAAAAGCCGCATATAATATTTGATTGTAGGAAGCGATGTACAAATGGGAGTCATACCAAAAGGGTACACTACACTCTATACCGTGGACTGAAGACGGAACATTTATGTATCGTCGTCATCATTTTATGTGAGTCGAATCAAGTTAAGCTAAGCTGAGCTTTTTGGAAGTTTGCCGGGTGGAGTGAGGAAGTAAAACAAAAAAGTTCATCATCATCGTCGTCACTGCCGTCGGATGAATTTCGGTATAAACATGCTCACATATTCCTCATTCCTCCCTCCCATCATCGTGTACACCTTGTTCATGCTCTTTCTTGCTTTTGCCTCCTGTTTTTTTTCTTTCTTCATTATTAAAGTCACTCTTCTGTTGGTCGGCCAGTGTGAACTGAACATCTGAAGAAAAGTCAATGGCATTGCGCGGCCGAAGTACTGTTAGATTTTTGTAGATTAAATAAGCAGGACAACAACACGAAACACACTGCTATAAAGGTAAGTGAAACAGCAAAGAAAGGTGAGCGTGGAAATGAATACGAAATGAAAAAGGAAATAAAAAGTGCACAACCAGCAACAAGCTGACTGAGCTGGATTTAGAGGTAAAAGATTGACTGCTTGAGTGAACACACGTCGAACTGAAAGATAGAAAGATAGAAAGATAGAAAAATTGATGCAACCAGGCCCGAGAGTGTTGAATTTCTCTTCTTGGAAATTGGTAAGCTGGGAATGGATTGGGGGACCTTAATTACAATTTCATTTGCTTACAGTGTCTGTAACGATTTACTCAGTGTCCGTTTTATGGGATGAAGACGCCCGAGAAATTGTAAATTGTAATTACATATGACAAATAAGTTAATTCCATTCCAACTTTGGTGGGAATTTCAGAAAAACTGTCTACAAAATTCATAATGTCTCCGTTGTTGCAAGCATCTGACAGATAAAATGGATTTTTTCATAGAACGTAGTATCGGGCTCGGTGGTGATACGAAAAGTAGCACATGGTATTTTTATATCACCTCAATCCTCACACTTCTCCTTTACGTTATATTACGTCATTTATACATTACGTGCCTGTGCCCTTTTTCCTTGAAAGTTTCGACTTTCGACGCACAAACGCGTTTTAGGTGTTTATTTTTGAGCTTTTCTTTCCACCACTTCTCAACAAAAATATTACAACGAAATCGGAGCTATATTTGCTTACGTTGCACATATTCCATTTTATAGTTATTTCATTCTTGCGTTTATATTCGATATTAGAACATTTGATATGATTTTTTTAGTATCATTTCGGATCGTTTGACGTTTTATGCTTTCGCTATCTCTGCAGAGAATAAATTTTGCAGAAATATTAGTCTTTCTAGATTTTATATGAGACCAAGTTGAAATGTTTAAGGCAGTAAAATGATTTGCGCGTTTAAGTCTTCATATCGGCACTTATGGCAGCAATGATTTTTTACAGAGCATATAACGTGATAATTTTGAAAATGATGAGTTTTGTGACGATTTTCTGTTAATGCGGACTTGTATTTGTTAAATTTGTCCTTGGCAAAGGTTTTCGAAGGTTTACAGCTGTTTTTTTTCGTAGTAGTAGTGAATCCTGGAACAGCCAGGTACTACGGATGTCCATAATCAAGGACGGTTTAAAGCTTTTTTCTGAATTTATACATTTTTCAAAGTATATTCTGAGAAATAGTATAAAATCAGCTTTGTAAGCAGACACTTACGTAACGGGTCTAATATCCCGAATTGAAAAGAAAAAAGGATTCTGGCGACACTTCAAGGAAATTTTTAAATTGTTGATGCTTCTCCAATAACAACCGGAGTGAAAACATTCATCTTTTTCGTATTAAAACTATCCCTGTATAACTTATCCCTGTATAAAATCAGCAATATATCAAATCAAACGTCACGAGTTCTGATAACTCCTCGACTTTACTGAAAATGACTGCTTGTTGAATATCAGTCCACGGGGAGTGACATTCAAAAGCTTTTATAGTATAAATGCATTTTAACACGTAATTCTCGAAAGCTTTTATGCTAATTGCATCAGTTAAGGTGTTAACAGAACTTTGCTTTCGATGCGACAATCCCATTTTCGGGAAAGCCATAGCTACGAAACTCCTCTAATAAGGGTTACTGTGGAATATTAGACAATCATCTTAATAATGACGACGTAGGTCGTCGCAGTCAACAAGCACATGCATGAAAATCGGAAATTTTTATAAGTATTCATCCAGTGTATCGCGAAGTTCCACAAGGATTTACATTAGAGCCTCTAGTGTTCCGCTTATACATAAATGACATCGCTGACGTAATTTGAAGTCCCAAAATAAACTGTTATACCTGGATCTATCGAGAATTGTGTATGCCGAAGTAAGGTATGGGCACATGCCAACAAACTAACCTTGTGTTGTGTATTTAACTCTGCAAGTTTGTGTATTTAACTCTGCACAGAAATGAGTGAGCTACTTCTCACCGCCCATCATTGAATGATTTGGTCGTTCGCTATTCACCAGGGGGTAAAAATTTCGGCGTATGTCTTGTTATGATCACATAAAACTGACTATATCAAAAGTTATATGGGCTCTTTGAGGTTTCTTTGATTACTATCAAGCTCACCTTTCTCGGAACAGGCATATCGCTTCATTTTCGGCCTAAGGACCAATCAGCAAGTTAATATTAGAACTCGATTATGAACTCCTCGTTCGATGTGTATCTAAAGTTTCCTTTTTATGTTGCGAACTAATAAAATAATAACTAAAATCTTAAAGAAAAAAACACCATTTAGGCCACCAGCTTTGAGACTGTTGAACAGTTCTCCGCGTCAAAAATAAGAAATCAGGAGAAACAGTAATGTATACACCATTTCTCGTGAAGAAAGAAGATCTGACATGCACATTTGATAAGAAAAAATAATTTCGAAAGCCCTAGATCACGGTGACATTATTGAAGTGATTTTGATTTTAAGCTTCATGAATTCAGCACCTCAATTGCAACATAGCTATTAATGGAGATATTTATTATGGTATTCTCCTGGAAATCTTTACGTTATAATTGAAAGCTTATGTTATTTTAATGGGGAGAAGAATTCTCGCTTGAAAAACACTGCACGGGAAGACACTTTAACCAGCAGTGCCCATGTACATTCAGGTCTTATCTAGAGCTTAAATACCATTCCATTCCTTTTTATGAGCCTCTGTACCTAATATTAAAAAGGGAAGGGATAGTGTTTAAGCTTTTTGTAAAGTAGTCATCATAATTTTGTATATTCACACCAAGATGGATATTAGTACAAGTTGGCTGATTTCCAACATTTTGGATTTTTCAGTCTGATGAAGCCTGTTTTTTGAACTATGTATATATTTTCAGTTGGTGTCATTTTTTCTATAGCCGCAGACCTCTGAATATTGAGTTCCTGTCATTCCACAGCAGGCAGTCAATTATTTCTTAGAAAACTTCTGCTGATGGACTGTATTGGCCAAAGCAGCCCACTGCATGGCTCCATGCATTAAAATGTACCTTACGATGGTGGTGTATATCCAAAGTATGACGTGTGCAGATATAGCAATTATGTCTATTTCAATCGCTTGTAGACGCTGAAAGCAACAAGCGCTTCCTCACAAATTCTTTTATATTCATGCCCCAATTTTAGCTTGGATTCCAGGGTTATTTCCAGATGTTTAGCCCAGAACAAGGTATCATCAACAAGCCGTAGGAAACTAAGGTCCTCGATTAATCTTTTCCAAAGAAAAGGCTCATTTTCTAGTTCAATAAAATATCGATTTCGTGACGAAGATTTTAGCTTTAATAAATAGAGAGACAAGGAAGCAAATTTGGAGAGTTATAAAGCACGTGATAAATGCCTTTCCACGATTAGATGTACCAAATCCCAATTTAACCTAAATATTAGGTGGTGTTTGCGCAAATGATGAAACATCTCGAAATAACACAGCCAAAAGAGTTTTTCATACCAGAGGCTCAGTTAGGGACTTGGTGACATAACTTACTGAACGCTGTTCTCTCCCTCCCTTTATATTTTTTGTTTATTCCTTACTTTCAATATATTTACATTCTTGCCGGAGCACAACAAATTGGTCCAAGTTTAATGCAGTAAAATTCGAAATATATCAGATCTCCCTCAACATGCTCCAAATTGTGCAATCAGCACATCATTGGTTAATGGAGTAAGCATTTCAAGCTCACCTGAACTTAATGGTTCAGGCTGTTATGATTTGGAAGACCTATGGCCTGTTAAGTATACTCAATATAATATTCCTACTCTGCACTGTGCCACAGAGGAATTAGCGGTTGGAACAAATATGTCTGCAAAAGGCTATAATTTAACGAGAAAGGTAATGTAGTCAATCAGTTTCTTAGGAAATTTTGTGGAATTGATTTAAATTCTTCGAACAGTCTTTGTAAATATGAAATTTCTTGGTACCTATTTATAACGACGACGCTCAAAAAATACAATAAGAAGTGTGAAAGCAGAAGCTCAAGGATTATAAAACTGAGATCATTAATACCAGTATATTGCTGAACAAATAAACATTATATTAAAAATCCCAGTCCTCTTTTAAGTGCATTTTTGTTAGCATAGGTTCACGTCATCATGCAAGTACATATCCTTTTTTATCCATATGTAATTACAGTGGAACATAGATAATTTACAAAAAAAAATTATGGGAACTAATTAATCCTCTGATGATGATCTGAGTATCGAAACGCCTAAGTATTATATAAAAATATTCGTTTCAATAAGCCCACGCCCCGCACAGTATTCCACCAAATATCAATTCTAGGAAATAAAAAAATCCAAAATTGAGTATTACCAAGTAGTGCCAATGACTGCCTATCTTTCATTAAGTATTGCCTGCGGATGGGAATTTTCATGTAAAGCCATTATAAACTAAAGTGAAGATCAATATTCATTTGTTTACCTGATTCATTATTTGTGAGTGCGCTTTGCTATGAATATCGTTCTGTACGTTGTTATTGTATCTTCATTGGAATAGTTTGATGTTAATGTTTTCTATAGGTATGTAAACCTTTTAACGTGTCTCAATTAAAATTTCTTGCAATAGAATTTTCGTATTATAGCAACTTCATTTTCGTTAAAAATAATTCACCTTCACCCACTTTAATAACATTATAGAAATTTAAAGGACTTGCATTTCACAGATCCGAACGGATCTGCTTTGATTTATTTATTTTTTCTATTTCTAGAGTTGGGTTTACTTCATTTGTATAAGAAATTAACTACAAAAATTTGCAAACAATTAATATCTAGCGTTTTTGCAGTTGCCATGTGCACTTCAAGAAGGAGAGCTTTTCGAGGTCTGGCGTCAGGAGAATGGTAATAAAAGCAAAAAAGTGGCAGTTTTAACTTATGTTCTGGAAAAAATAAATGAAGAAGAGGAAAACACAAGCTACCACGCCTCAAAAAATAGTGAAAAACTTAAACAGTAAGTTTACTAATAAGTGAGAGAATGTTTCAAGTGCGGCATAAATAAATGGCTGGAGGAATCTTGTGGTTTGCATACCTATCGAAACTACAAAACAACGAGGCGAACCATTAAAAGAGTTCGCTGAAGTTAGAAGTTAGTCCAAAAGGCAAAGAGTTTTATCACTGGTAGAATGGTATACCACAACCACAGAAGAATTATCGTTTGCGGCTAGCACTAGTTTAAGGAAATCTTACAAAATGCTGTCCTAACGGTTCAAGCTGTAACAGCAGTCTCCAAAGAGAGAGACTAGGATTAAAAACCTCTTAGTTCGCCAAAACCTGTTCTTGTTAAATATATGCTGGAAGAAGCTTTGGCATTATATGTTGACGGATATTTAACAAAACATTTATACAACCTCCTGAAATCTGGAACTAATACCATTGACACACTACACCATCATTATGACGAAAACCGTCATTATGACAAAAAAGCCCATCATGAGAACGAAAGGATAATTACGAAAAATGGGAATCATTATCTCGAAATAACGAAAATGTGTCATCTATTGGAAAATAGAAAAACCAGAATTTGTCATTTTTTATGTCAAACAATTAAATGACATCAAGTTCGTTTTGCGTTTTTGATTTTGAACTTGAGAAATTGGTCACTGAAATGGCGAATAATAATATTTCAAAAAAGAAAATGTTTTGGTCTGACCACAAAATGAAAAATCTTCTTGAAACAAATGCAA
>QYTT01082411.1:16984-33419 GCA_006980735.1 Dasypogon diadema
CTCTTCCGATCTAGTAAACCCGGAGCCTATTTCTTTCTGACCACGTGTCTGATAAGACTCACTTTATCGCCACTGAATCAACAAAACAAAAGAAAAGAAACTTTATCTGTTTACTTTGTTACTACTCGGAAACAATGCCGTATTTATATTTGATACGAAAACATTATATAAAGACAACTTCGAATGTGCTGGGCACGAGATTTGCTTGCTGGTGCTTACCGGGGAGCACACAGAGTCCCAGCCTTGAAGCATGACACCACCAATTTCTCTTAACTCCTTCGGGGGCTATTATATCTTTGATCTCAGGCCCAACCATGTTAAGGTAAATCCTTTCTTGCGTTGCCTGGAATTATTTTGGCTTAGCTAATTATTTGACTCGAGGGTATTACATACCCGGTTGAGTGTAGATAATAAAAAAGTGATTTTGTTTTATATCGTCGATAAAATCCGAAGCACAGGCAGATAACTTATCGACGACGGTTCCATATCGGCGAGAATTTTTCATTTCACGTTTGCACTAATCATTTGTGACGATTTTTCCCTCTATGTGTGTAGTTGTGGTTGGACAAATATGGTTTTATCACGTCCATGGTTCTGGTTGCAAAAAGACGAAATTTTCTAAGGTTAGAGGTTGAAGAATTTGAGATTTTGAATGGATAGCTTTCATGTAACACGTAATACCTTAAGATTGTGTCTTAGGTTTTTTTTGGTATTCGATTAAACTGACCTATCAAGTTTCGGTTTACTTGATTTTCACAGGACGAAAAATTTCCTGCATTTCAACACACATTGTTTGAGGATATTGATGGCATTTATACCCTCTCCATTTATATCGAAACGCCAACTTAAACGCTCTTTATTTTCTACAAAATACATACCCCTACTATTAGGAAATTATGATACCTTAACCCGTAAAAATTGTCCACAAAGATTCTTTTGAACCGATACTGACAACACCGACAATCCCTCGGAGGAAATACTCCTAAAGGTTCCTAGATAAGAGATCTAGTGAGTCCGAACATCTTTCACAAGGATTAGTTTTCTTATGTAACTAAACGTCTTGCTTGGGACAAGTTGCCGTATTTATATTGCAGACTTCTCAGCGTATAATATAGGGAATAGGATTTCTCAGCCTCAAAGTCGCTAAGACCTCCAATTGCTAAAGACAGAGACTCTATTCCTTTCGTTAGCACGTCCTACTTTACGAAAAGAGCGTTTTATATGGCAGTTCCGCGTTTTTCTGACCTTTACGACCATTTGACTGGAAGATTGCGGTGCAGTGAACCTTTTTAATTGCCACAAATATAGGATCAGTTTCCATTTGTGAGAGTATTGCGTTTAAATCCATTTTTGTTCATGTAACCCTATTCGACTCTCTTGCGAGACAAAATATCAGGATTTACATTATACTGATTGTCCTCGTACTTACACTTTTTTTTGTTTTGTGCCAGCATGTCTGTTTGAGAAACTGTCGTCTAAAGCTACAACAGCCTCGAATCCTCGAATCGTGGATTTTCTTTTTTATAATCCACTACAGCCAATGAAATATCCAGTACATAGAATTGGGTTGCTTTTACTGCTACAGGTATTTTTTTGCAAAGTTATCCAATTATTTTCGAGGATAGATCTCAGTTCCTTCATTCCCATTTATTTGACGAGCTAAGAGTGCATACTGGAGCTCTTTTCAGTACATGGGCCTCTTTTCAGAACTGGACCCTACGACAAATTATAACTGAGGGAACCGGATGAACTTATAATGGCACATGATTTCTTTAAACCATTTTTCTGCAAAAACCTCTGAGACAAAAGAGGACAGTCTTCGAATCAAAAGTAACTGAGTTGTCCTCAAAATTACTTGGATCTACGTCTTATCCTTTGGGGCTCCTGAGCTATTATTGTTGCAATTTCATCCAGGTTACAAATCCCCATCAAGATAATAAAATCTCATGTTAACTTCGGAAATTAACATCCATTCTTTCTCAGTCACTTTCGATTCATGCCATTTTTTATCCATAGAAATGTTTTTTTTTTATAGTAATTTCAATGCTGGTTTACGACACTCATACTTCAAGAAGACCACAAAATATTTCTGGTAATTTTATTTTATATTGATCTAAGCGATGAGAAACATGCCGTCGGTAAAAATTCATCATTTTTTTTTTTGCAATTTCGATAGTCTTTGAAAGAAAAACAAGTATTCTCTACGTGCATCCTGTGAGTGCAATGTGGGCGTAGGTAAATGCATGTTCATCGAAAAATAAAGGGAATTTATCTTTAAAAATTGCATTTGCATAGAGATCTGAGAGTGTTTTATCCATCTTAAAAATACATCTACAGTCATTCATTCTGATTCCTGTGCTATTTCAGTACAAAGAAAAAAATTAAACGTGGGTGTATTATTCCAATTCTAAGCTCTGACATTTGTTAAAATTTACTAAATCATTTTGGAAAAAAGTAGAGACTTCATTATTTATTTTGAGTTGAAAAAAAGAGACAATTTCTGACTTACCACTGAACTGCTAACAAAATTTACACAACACCAAATAAAAAATTAACACCACACGCATTGTGCCGACGACTGACATTAAATATTGCACTTTAGAAAAAGTTTCGTTCAGTTTTACAGTTTACAGTTTATCTATCTATCTCTTTCTCTCGCTGCTTACGTTGAGAAATTAGGGATTAACGCATAGCAGAAGTTCCCTTACACTTAACACGAATAATGTCACAGGACGCGCCTTAGAATTAACTATTTCCTAAGCCAAATTAAGTATTTTAATTATGTACTTGCAATTTGCGCACGAATTGTACTAAATAAAAACAGGGAACCCGCCGCAGATAGGATATACGTCCGTTTCACCGTCGCGTCAATGAGTTGACTCCCTACGGTAAGGAATTAACGGTATTTCCCTCAGCTTCCGAGTTACATTATCAAAGTAAACACAAGCAATTTACAATTTAACAACAATGTTTTTATTACTTTTCAAATATTGAAATTTATTTCTTCGAATAAATTACTAATTACGCTATACAATTAGAACTAGATTTAAGGTGGCTCTATACACACGCACCGGCCTTTGTTTTTTTGCACGGTAGTGTCCATTTATTTTGTACACACTACTAAAACCGAAGGGGTTATTTTTTACACGACAAACTTAGAACTTAACGCATACAATTTGATCACCAGAAAATTACTAGTTTACAAGAGTTATTCATTCATTGGCAAAAGTATTTACACGTCGATAAAAATAAATAAATAAAAAGTTCGCAGCTTTTTGTTCCCGCTCGCAAACCGGAAACGGGATTGTGACGACAGACAGAAAGACAAACGATATCACTTTATTGCACCAATTATTGTCCGATATTTCAGGTCTCCACTTAACTGAAGAGCAACTGTCGGAGTTAAGTGTAGATGGAAACTGAAAAGAACGTACCTCGTCACCGCGTGGCGAACTTATAGCCTGCTCCTTATCCAGAAGTATTTTTTGTATAAAATGAAAAATTGAATCTAGAAATATTAAGGCCACCATCCCCGACCCGGCGGTGGTGGTGGTAATAAACCCGAATGCTGATATGCTCCACTTGACGATAGAACTAGGTGACTAGGTGTCAATCCTGACGTGACAGGATCCTGGGGTTTTCCATCATTCAGACATGGTTTTCCGTTTCTCACCAGTACGGGAACGGCCACCCGTCTTGGAGAAGGCATAGCCGTCGAGTGCATTGAATGCATTGCGGTATGATCATAGACCCCCTTCTCGTTCTGTGCTCGCTTTGTCTTGTACCGATGGTTCTGGAACCAGATTTTCACTTGAGTGGGTGTTAATCTAATTAGGCTGGCCAGGTGCTCGCGTTCAGGTGCCGAAAGATATCTTTGCTGCCGAAATCTTCTCTCCAACTCGTACGTCTGTGCCTTTGTGAATAGAACCCGCCGTTTTCGTTTTTTATGCGGCACCGCCTCCTGACCTGAACCTGTTTCATGATCATTATCATCATCGATGGTATCATCGTCACCTCCATTCACGCTCTCGTTGTGATTCATGTCACTGTTGTGATTTGATGAGTCTTGGATGTGTCCCACTTCATCCGATGAAGTTTGATTCCCATTTGATCCTTTATAGTCGGGTAGTGAGGGTGACGTTTGACAATTCCCAATGTATGTGTAGGAAACTTCCGAAGTCACCGGTGATGTACTGTCTGGACTGGCTGGTTGGGGTGCTCCTGTTGAACGAGAAGAAATAGAAAAAAAATATGTTAAAATGTCCAAAGTGTCATTTTGTGCAATAAATTATTTGTCAGTGAATAAGAGAAATCCCTAAAGGTGGTCCAAATCACGCCTCAAACCGCCCCTTGGTATGTTCACTTAACCACCTTTTCATCTTGGATAATTTGAAATTGTCCTGTTTCACACATAAAGAACTGCACGGAAAGGATACGAGAGAATTCCCAATCCCTCTGGATCAATATGCTCGCAAGCGTGCAAGGGGTCTGACTTTGTGGCAAAACAATTGCGGCAACTCCCTCCAACTGAACCGGAAAATGATCTGTCCTTTTTGTACTTTCTCGATTGAATGGAAATTCGGTGCTATATGCAAAAGGAAGAGTCCCGAACAGCTGAATTTTTATTGCACTCGATAAAAGAGGGATATTAAATTTAGTTAGAAAATTATGAGATCGACTTCTTGTTTTATCGGTGGAGATGCGGCAAGAGCGGAAGCTAGACAATTTACGGACCGTTGAGAGAACGACACGGGGGACAACGCGCAACGTGGAAAGCCCGCCATGCGGAGACAAGAATCACGGCGACGCCAACTACACTTTTGTTGAGCGTGAAAGATGGAATAGATGGAAGAGGTGGGCCAAAAAATAACACTTGATAACGAAATAGAAGTCATGTTTTCCAGCAACTACAAGTGGAACATGGTAGCAGCATTCGTAGAAGATCTGCGATGTAGGAAAAAACAGCAAGATTTGTAACGGGTAGAAAAATTAAGAACAGAAGGAGCTCGGCTAGGATGTAAAACGGACTCCACATTGAAGTAATGCAAGGTGGCTCGCAGACCTAGAAAGGAGAGTTCTTTTTTTAGTGGGTAAAAGTCCCATACACCAAAGAAAACCAGCCTCTGAGATCCATAATGAGCTTTCCTCAATCTGAAGATACTTGCAGCGACATTGGACACAATATAACAATTATGATGAGACAAAGTACCTAAGGACTTCTAGGAGACAGAGAATCAGACAAAATTTTGAAGCCAGAAAGATTTTGCTTTATATTTTGAAAATCGGAGGAGATCCGTTAACAATATTTTTTGAGTACAGCAGACTTCTTTATACTTTCTACGCATTTGCAAAACTTCCACTAGAAAAAAGTATAGAAGACAAGACAATGTTCAGAAAAATTTAAGGACTCATAAGTGGAGGAGAGAAACGCATCGGGTTGCTCGATTATTTTCCAAACACTACAAATCCCATAAAGGCGACGAAATGAAAATTCAATTGCCGAAAGAAAAACGCCTGATAACGTTACGTTCCGAATTAATCCCCTACCCTAAACCCCTTGCGAATCTGCACCCCATAAACGTTATTCAAAAGTCGTCTATTAGACAAGCCCATTACACGCAGCATACAAAGGATATCAAGGGACACACTTAACTAGTAACCAAATAATTGCGACTACATCAGATCACACCTCTATTTGAGGGCTTCTCTTTGATTCCTACTGCACCAACCCCACAGCATTCCAAACAGGGTTCAATAACAATTTGTTCTTTGCTATGTTGTTTGCACCAGGGGAGGGAATAGTACACGGTACACGCATCACCTCTCTTTGCATTGCACAGAGTTTGCGGAGGGCCACTACCACACCTTCCATTCCCGAAATCTTTCACCCAGTAAAAGGTCGAAAGGTAAAACAGTCGGTTTTAGAATTTTTCAAATCGATCTCTGTTTTTACGGGCAGATGTGCGTGTAATTGCCTTTATTTCCTGTCCCGTTGGAATTGTGGTGCATGGGCTCATGGATCCGAAGTATATATTATATTGCCTGGGAACATCTGCCCCTGAATCCGATCACAACGCATGAACTCTAATGACTTCCTAATTGATCGACTTATGATATGGAAAATTTTTCAGAACTCACCATAGTTGTCATTCTCTCGGATCCAAGGTCGGCCAGGATGAAGCATATGATGTGCAAGATGGTGTTGCGGATAGGGTGCATCATCTGTAAACGTTGAATTCGGGATGTAGGAACCGGAATTTGCATTGTTATTCAGGCCACCGGTTATGTGATTGCTTTGGTTGGGTAATGGTGGACTCGTTTGATTGCTTCCTGAATCTGTGTGATTGGGTAATTCACCAGAACTCGGTTGTGGTGGAACTACACTGCCAACTTTTAGATCAGTCCCATCTAAGTTGAGAATGTCAGAGATGTGAAATCCAGACCGCTGGGATGGTACTTTTGAGTCGAAGAGACTGGAAAAGAAATAAAACATTTTACGTTAAAAAATAATGGCTACAATGGAGATGGAATCAGTTTTTATGGCTGAATCAATTATTAAGTCAAAGTAAAACATAGAATAGAAGTTATTTAAAAAGTAAAAAACAAATTCAGCTCCATAGTTAAACTATTTAACACTAGAACTACTAAGACCGCCATTTTGAGGGGTAACTTCTTTTTCAATTGCATTATTCAGCGTATTAAAACAGAAATAGAAATAATACGCGGAATAATGCAATTGAAATAGAGGTTACCTGTCAAAGTTGACCGCTTAGTAGTTCCAACACACCACTCCTATTGGTGACACCAATAGCTGAATTCATGGCTGAATAAAAGTTTCACTGACCAATTTCTAAATTGTACAATCAACTGTAGAAATGGATTTTTTGAATGCATTCATGGAATAATATTATTCAGCTTCATATTCAGCTATTAGATGTCATTCATATTTAAATAACATGGCATTCATTATGTGAATTCAATTCAGTGGTGGAATTATGCAAGTTTATAGGTGGCATTCACCTTCTAAATTAAATAGCTGGTGGGTAGGTCCGAATTTCTCAGTCAAGGCTATGGAATTTGTTCCGGGTTTGCAATATCGTATGCGGCCTCGCATTATCATGATGAAATATGACGCCTTTACGATTAATCAATTCTGGCAATTCTGGTAAACGTTTGAATCATTCGGTAATTTGCTGCCATGACCGTTCGACGTTCTCATAGAGGATCTACTTCTTATCGTCAGTGCCAATTCGGTCCAAAAATGTTTTATCTTCCCACTTTTTTTAGAAAACTCGCAGATATTACTGTTACTATTTGGTTGACTCAAAAATAAAAAAAAAAAACGGTAAATATCCAAAGGAACAGTACTATACTCTTCAGTTCATGAACTCCTAAATCGAGACCTAATCCTGTATTATACTAAAATATGAAACCTTATCAAATTCCTTTGCTAATTTTTGTATTGACGTTTTTTGCACGTTCACGCGCCTGCACTTTTGCAATAATCTTACAATTCTACAGCAGTGCACCTACCATTTATGGTCGCATTTTGAAGAGGTGGGCATTTCGAGAATGGAAGCAATATAGAAAACCATCTGCACTGTGTATATGAAGCCGTCTTTCACATATAAAATAAGAGTAGCTGCCTCTCCAAATTTTCACCTTTCAGGCAAAATAAAACACAATTTTTAAATTCGGTCTCAGTTTGCAAAAAAAAAACGAAAAATATTTACACTTTAACACAGAATCTTCTGTCACTAACACTAAATCATACACACGATCAACATTAACACTGCCATTTAAAAAAGAAAATTGCATCTTAACGAAAATCACACTTTTAAAATATTTTTATGCATAGAAGTCTCAGAAAAGGATCGACAGGACTAAGCATTTTTGAAGCACCACACTTTATCGTACCTGTGTCCTTTTATCATTCACTGTTTCCACATGCGTGGGGTATAACCTCAAGTGCACTCAAAACGAGACAAAAAGGTGCTCTACACTTCCAACTCTCAATGCTGCAGTGATTGGTTCTTGTATTCAATTTCAACTGAAACACCTCGTCAAATACCGTGGCAGACACTATGCCGTCACGGACAAAAATTTGGGAAAACCCAGGAGTACCAGGTGTCGTAAGGTGTGTGTAACCTGCCACAGTAAATTTACACCTACATGAAAAATTCTTTCGGTTCCTGGTTCTTATATGATTTGTTGCATCCTGTCTTATGAGAGTGAAAAAAATAAATAAAATCCTGGCCAACTTTAATTTGGTGCGTGCTGAATCAATAAGAACCCGTCTCGGTCAGATGTTTGGGATACCTTCCCACTCAAAATGATCTCCAGGATGGAGAACTTCGACTTTGCTAATCGGATCAATTGCAGTCCCTAAATATTTTTCTTGAAGGTAACTTTTGTTGGTGGCAAACACATCCAGGTGAGACCTGACTGCAATAATTTGTTTATGCAAATTGAGCCAGATTATCAGCACCTAGGGATTAAATCGTTCACGATAACCAGATCCAGCTGAGCAGATCACTTTAATCTAAGTAAGTCCCTTAACGATTTAACTCTCGTGTGATTTCAGGGATTACGGGTCCTTTGAAATTAAATGCCTTTAATTACTGCGGAGTTCTTGTGAAGGTGTATGCTACCGCATTCCGAATACCTGGCAACATATGTTTGGATTTTCCACAGCTCAGTGCACTGAAAACTGTATATGACACTTGTAAGGGATGTTGGAGGTGATATTCTCGCTCAGCGTGTGTAATGAGGATCTGTTTATTCAGTGATGATCGGATGCACTTCCTAAGAAGTGCCTGAAAGGTGAATTCGTTTGGATTTCCCATCTCAACATCTGTTTAGATTTTTGCTCGGCATTATTGCGCATGGTTTATGATAGTCAAGTCAAAAGTGCTTGAGAAGTTTACCAAAAACAAGCAGATCTTGGCGGATCATGTGCTGAGGAAATTATCTCAGGTACAAGTACACACGGGAAGTGGTTAATGAAACTTGAAGTGCTATCGGAAGGGAAATAATGTGTGTGGGCGCTATTTTTATACCTGACGGGAGCAATTAACAATTATTAGAGGACGAATACCTGCAGTCTTCTGGTGTTTAAGAGAATTTGTTAATCGAAAATAAATAAAAGTCAAGTTTGTATGACAAAATTAACGTTGTCCCGGGAAGTGGTATTGCTTGCGATCTATACCCACTGTTAACAGTTGTCAACAGCACACATTCACATTTATAGCCTTGACTACATTCAAAAATCTCGATATAATTCTATACCAAAAATTCGCGTTTATCTATCAGTTATCTTCTTCTTCTGACATCACCACAAAATATCAACTTTTTAATTTTTATCACCTGTCGTGATACAATCAAAAACATACTGCCATGCATGACGAGATAGAAGTGAAGTTCAAACTCTATATTCGTTGTCGTCGATTGTTTTTTGTGATAACTAGTAACTCTAAAATTATAAGCTTGGTCACTTTGCCTATCTTCTGCAGGTAATTGAAGTAATTTTAACCTTCAATTTTTCCGGGATTTGTTGCTGACGCTACCATCAGGAGCAGGATGAAATATACTCACAGACGCTAATGATTTAATAATAATAATTTTATAACGAAACATTAGAAAGGCTTAACTTTATAACGTACATTTATAACCATAAGAACAATATAGTTAAATACCACTCCTAAATTCCTATAACTTTGTGCAAAAAGGCACAACAATACTATCCAGTTTGATCGAAAACAAATTAGAAAAATTCAATACTTTCTTTATAAGTCACGTCTACTATCGCGTAAACTTTATTCTTTGGAAATGGGAGGTATTGATGTATATCACCCATGTACTTAAGTATGCTACAGGTTGTCAACATACACAGTAAATAATAGAGGCCTAAGAATGGACCCCTGTGGGACACGAAATAGCAGTTTAGTGTTTTTGGAGTATTCATTATCAGTGAACGAATTATCGACATAGAGCTGAGGGTGGATATTGGATATGAATAGCCTTATAATTCTGATAATGTGCTATGATATTTACTGACACAAATAGGGAAATTTTAAAACAAGTGAAAAATCGCAAAAGGTGGAAGGAAATCAGGGTTTGATTTTAAATCATCCAAAAATTTTCAAAATGTTCGTATCATCATTACAACAAGAATAAAGGTATAAAAAGCAAAAGTGTAAAAATTAAAGTGTAAAGAAAAATGATTCCCTAAGATTTTCCTAAAAAATAAATTGCAAATGAAATCTTTTCAAAAACCCACGAAAAGAAGTAGTTTAAAATAGTTCTTCTGAAATTTGATTTCAAAGGTCCGTGAACTCTTTTTCGTCTCGAATATCTTGAGAACAAAAAATAATATCGACTCCGGACCAATTTCATTCGACAAAAACTTATATAATGAACATCTGATTAGGTTTGCAAAAAATTTAAATTAGCGGTTTTTTTTATAACAATTAAACTTTCAATAGCAAGACAAAATGGCCAAGTGGGAAGTTGGCAGTGTGGATAGACCAGTCGTTACCAGTTTATTGAGTAGTAAAAGAATGTAAATTCGATCAAAAGATAAGAATAAATGTTTCCCAGAGAGAAAAAAGGGTAGCGGAAGAACAGCAACTTACATAATCTCTATTACTTTTCGAAGTAGACGTAATTACTCACAAATCTCTTCTTTATGTGATTATCTTTTACATGGTTTTTACACGCTTTATTTACTTTAATACGATATTTTTTTGCACGTTTTAGTTACTTTTACGCGGTCTTGTTTTATAAAAATAAACCGAGGCATACTTTATGTTTTTATGTTCCAATGCGTCATTAAATTAGTTTTTGTATAGTTTATCTTAATTTATCACAAGTACTTTATCACTAATCTGTTTTCAGATTTTCATATGGTATGGTTTTTGACATGAGAGATTTTTTTTACTTAGTTTCACACGATGCTTTTTGCACGATTTTTTACACGATACGTCTTTGCTGCGACCGAAGAGAGACCGAAGTGTATTTTTTTCCTACTTTTCACATTCCTATAATGCCTAGTGTGAGTGGGTTAAAAGGGTAAACGAATATTAATCACAATAGAAGAAACCTTGCATTGTAGTAAAAATTATTTTAAGTGAGGTCAGTTGATTTTCTACACAATTTGTATACACCACACCCAACAAACAACCATCAGAAGTAGAAGAATTTCTCTCCAGCTACCCCTATTAAAAAAAATAAGAATAGAAATATGTATCTGATATGAAGACAAAATGGAATCTACAGAAATCAGAAATGGACTTCTAGCCCGCTACACTAATTCCTATTGGCCATAAGTTCGACGTCATTAGGCAAAGCCGAAAAAAGCACACAGAGTTCAGGTGTAATCTATCTTCATTTATCAAAAAATCTTCAAATCATTGTTCTTGACGTTTAAGAAAGATACTGTACGAGAATGCGAAATAAAGATTAATTACACCGAGGCGATGACACAATCCCAGGCAGATTGAACTATATGTACACGGCGTCCTCCCAAAACATAAAATCAACGAACCTGAAAAGCGATTAAGTGATTAACTCATTTCTGGTTGAAGAGCACACGTGCTACCAAAATCGTTAAAATTCGCGAAATCCACCCCTAATTCAGGCGGCGGTCAATTGGGGGAAAATATTACGGCCAGACTATAGGTAGATCCGGAAATTCATAATTGTGCTATCCGGAAACGGTATGATCCCTCCCAGCGATAGTGAAATGAATCCCTCTTGCGTGGAAGATTTTTATCGCCGACGGACGGTTGGGCGTACAAAAAGCTGGCTAGCATTCGAAAATCTACTTGAATTCGTGGGGCTTACCTTGGTAGAGCGCTTCTCAAAGCGGCAGGATAGAATGCAGGTAAGAATGCTGGTCCCCACGGTGGGAGTAGTATTGGGGACCATGTCAGGAATGGTGCGGTCGGTGTCATCAGACTACCCATAGCATGTGAGGCTGCACTAGGTGGTAGCGGAATATCATCCGAATTTGACGGCGATGACGATGCCGAAGAACAGCGCTTCCTTTTTTCAGCCACGTTGGTACTTTAGAGTCCGAAATATCCTCCAATTTCTATGAAAAGCACATACAATCACGCAAAGGTCACTTCTCACTTTTTCAGTTAGTTCAGTTCACTTCGGGAAACATTCCCTTGTAGCACACGCTCAACCTGAATTATGATCGGGCTAACGAAGGTCTATGCAGTAGCGAGGACACTTCTCACGGTGCCTCCACAAATTTTATTCACGAAAAGGACAAAGTTACGCCGTTTCTCGATTGTGATTTAAGGACGGTTCTCGACGACCTGAAGTGCCATCATCAACTAACTACGATTTGATAAGTGGGTTCTCAGCGCATGTATATAAGGCGAACGTGCATTTATCTGTGCCATCAGGCACTTGTGGCACTCAAGTAACCATCAACCAACCGCTCGATACGAGAGGGTGAAATTACCTCTATGTCGTACTTCAGTCCAGGATAACGAGGGACCAATGAGCGCCCAGATTGCCCGAACAAATGCCAGAACTTCAGCTGGTGCTGTGCGGATGACAGAAAAGTAGGAGGTGAGTATTCGTTATCCTGATTCGTGCAGTTGTTGTTGTGGTCGCCAGCTACACTTCTAGCCGGGTACGCCCCTTTTCGAGTCCTGCTTTTTTACCACAGCACGTATACATCCTCTGAACGAGGAATGGCGAAATAGGGAATATAAGCGACGTATTTAGGGTTATGTGCCAGCATTTTAAGAGGTGAGGCTTTAGCTTTTATAACTCGGAGCTGTCCTGGGTTTGGGTGCTTTGTTCGCAACTTATGATGAAATGATTTTAAATCCCTGTAGAAGGTAGTTCGTCACTTGGAGCTAATGGCAGATATGACTGTGTGGACATGATATATTCCATTTTATTGAGAGAACCGGGATTAGATTATCTGAACCCGAAGACAACTCTTCGCCCATTGTCTGAGAAATTCATTTAAGTGCAGGAAGGTAATCATTTCTGTTCGTAATCCCTATGGGTACACCCATTAAAGTTTTCAATAGTGAAGTAGTCTGACAGACTTGTCGTGGTTTTATGAAATGTTATTTTTAGCTTTAAGGACCTTTTGATGCTGAACTAGATGAAAAAAAGTTAAACATGGAGTTGAATTGTGTCGATCTTTTTGCGATTTCATATTATTTTGTTAGAAAGAAGTAATCTCTACGGATTACCATCCTCTCATTAAGCAGACGATGCATTTACTTATCAGTTGAATCACTAACCGTAGTAGGTACCTAAATCGTGGTAAGAATTAGGCGGCTTTAATCTTAAAGGAATCAGATGTGGCATCTCATTTTGCTTTAGACCAATGGGTGAAATGGAGTTTGAATTTGTGACTTTGGTTGTAGGTTTGATGTTAAATTTCTGAATCAACCTTCCTGCAATCATGAACATTCAAATAATAATAACAAATTATCAAAAGAGAAGTATTCTGGAAGAATATATTGGTATATATCACGTCTAATAATAAGAACACGGAAATTTATCATGACGGCTCATCAATCAATGTACAATAAGCAATCTTACTCCAAAATTGTGAGGAAAAAATCTCCCAAAAACATCGTTTTACAAATCTTTTAAAGGAAGAAGACGGGAATAATGCTATAATGTCTTACTGGATGTTAAGAGAAATGTGTCGATTAAGCGACGCCAATTTTCCTGTAAGTGCCTTTTTTGATGAGGAAGTTTTTGCGTTCGTTGCTCTTCTTATACTCTTTTGTGCAAGTGAATAAAACTTCCCGCACAAATCCTACGAGAAAGTTTTTGAATCTTGCACGAAACTGGTTTTTTCTCATTTTTGTTTTCAGATTTTTTTTTTTGTCATTTCTGCTCTCAACTTTCTCGTTTTCCAGAAAGAGATAGCCCTTATCCCACCCGAACTCATGAAATAAGCACAAAGAGGAATTTGAAAAACTTCCTGCTCGAGATTCTTGCTTCCTACTTATTTCTCTCCATTTTTTGAACATCAGACACAAAATTTTCCTCGTCAAAAAGGACACTAAAGGCTCTCTACTGGTTCTAATAAAGTAGTGAAAATTTGATTCTTAATACCTTGACACGTAAGTAAATTTACACCAAGATAAAGTTCTATAGTGTTCGAAATAAAATTTTGCCATTTTCTGAGTCTCCGGAGACTCTTTTTGGGCGAATTATCAAATAGTTCACCACCGGTATACGGGGTTCCATAGGAGTCAGTTCTTGGACTTCTTCTGTTTATCTGGCATTCTATTCTCAGGCTTTACAAGAATTTTTTATTTACGAACGATGTTCTTTTATTTGTTGCTGGAACAGGCATTCACGCATGAGGAAGGGAAATTCAAGAGGACCTAAGGAGATTTGATAACTGGTTTAAAGTTACATTAAGAGAATTTGGAATCCAATATTCTTTGGATGATCGCAAGCAACTTCTAACCATAAGCAGTAACCTGGTTCCACCATCAACAAGTACACCGGGAGCAGCTTTAAAGGAAGCAGCTTGGAAAAGGATTTGACTCTAGGTCAGTTATCGTAATTAAAAAGTTGTACTTTGAATCGCATACATACAAAACGCTGTTATCTTAGTATTAGTTTTAAAAATGAGGCGATTTACATGTAGCAAACCATATCTGAGTTATTTGTTGCCCCATATGTACCCTGGTTCAAATAATAATAATTTTACGGAAGACAAATAAATCCACAAAATGAACAAAATGCTAATTATAATTAATTTAACTTCTTCAAAATTTTTTAAACCTCTCGTTAAGGTCGGAATAGTGGTCCTTATCTGGTGACTTAGAATAACGTTGGAGTTATTGCCTCCATAAATTAGACTATCTTAAAATCCCTTCACTAGATATTTTTAGTCAGTGCCCAGCAACCTCGAGGTTCTATAGTCTCCCCTATTCTTTTCTCTCCTGAATACCAATCTTGTCGTTAACTATTTGCTTGCTTTTCAAACATTTATTTTAATCGCTATTTTCAGATTTTTCAAAAATGTCAATTTCTTTATATTTTATTCAGTCATTAGACGTCGAATATTATCCCCATTCCACTTTACATATTTACTATAAAAATTTTTTCATAAGAACTCAACTCTTCGTATAGAAAAACAATTTTTATCCTACAGACGTAATCCAGTGTCCTTTCAACCAAAAGTTCATTACCAAACCAATTTTTTATTACTCTCAATACAAAGCACTAAAAATGGTAAAAGGTATTAAATCAATAACGACACGTAAGCAAACATTCCACTCCGCCTTTAAGCCTGTGAAAGCCATCATCGTCCTATCGTTTAAGAGTGCCGACTTCACCATTTGCCTCACACCTCACCTAAGTCGGCAGGACAACAAAATCGAATTACCCGAGTTGTCCAAAGGAGAGATGCACTTTTTCATATCAATTGCTTGGAGTTTCCTGCGACCGGATGTGACTTCCTAACATCCTTACCTTCCTTCTTCCTGCAGGACAATTAAATCCTGACAAATAGCCTCTTTGTCATATTGTTACGTACGCGTTTGTGCTTAAAAAATTGTCCTTTCGCCTTTGTAACTGGGAACATAGCCTGCAGTGCATTACAAATGCGTCAGTCTATCTCTCTTTACTGTGCAATTAGACCTGACCAAGGTGAATAAGGTGAAGCTGTCCGAGGAGCTAAGAATTTTTGTCAATTCTTTTTGGGTTCCTTCCTTTTGGTTTTCTGTTCGGAGTTGTTATTGATGAGGGCAAAACTTATGTAATTTTTGTTTGGTGAACATGCCGATACTCAATCTCGAGTGAGAGCCAGATTTTTTTTCGAAATTTCTTGCTTAATTCTTTTCAAGTAACAATCAAATGAAGTCTGGAGCAAGAATCATACCGTGATGAATTGAAGAGTCCCAATGGGTAAACAGAGTGTTTCCTGAACATCTGCGATATCAGTTACACATGCCGATTACCAAGTCATTTATTTGCAGCCTTCCTTTGTAGGATCAGGATAAAGTGCAGGAACTAAAGTAATATTTCTTTACCCATTAGACTTTTAGAAGGTGTTAACAAGAAGAAAATTGGAGTTATGATGGCGTAAAGAAGTGTTCTAAGCTCCAGCTTCATTGCTGTCTTCGACAAAACTAATTTGCATCTTAATGGAATGTCGTTAGATAATAAAAAATCATAAAACAAGAACGCAAATTAAATATGATGGAAATTAAAAGTAAAGTAACAAATTGCAAAATGTCTTTATCTTCATTTGGATAGATATGCATTATAATGACTTCACGAAACGCCACTTTGAACACCTGATACATAGCTCTTGGGGAAAGAATTCCAAGATCTAAACTAGTTTCAAATGTTTCAAAATGAATTCAACTTCGTTCACGATAAACTAACCCTAGTAGTTCACATTTGAACTGTTTGCAATTTTCTA
>QYTT01082443.1:6591-25388 GCA_006980735.1 Dasypogon diadema
AACAGAGCGGGGAAAAATATGCAGCTATAAATTTGACATCGTTTCACACAGCATATATAGTAGCAGCGGGACAAGGAGACACTTGCAACCCATATTGACAACTGTTCGTTTTCAGCAAAGCAAATGTTTTCAGTGACAGAGAAGAATCGCATATAGTATATAGTAAATCCCAGTTTGTCTGCAACTGAAACTGCTGTCTAGATGAGAGGAAAAATTATCACTTGCAGAGTGCTAAAAATAACGGTTTCCAAAAACCGAAGAGCTACGAAAAGGCTATGCATCAGTGAACAGAACCGCAAAAAGGGATTAAAATTTGGATATTCTAAAGACAAATCTTGAACCTAGCGCTGTAAAAGCAGGCTTGAATAGCCCATGTAGGATAAGAAGATAACGATTTGAAGAATACAACACTCAATATAAGCTTATGACTGCTTTACAACACCCCGCTAAATGTAAGCTTGATTTGAGGAAAAGAATCTAAAAATTGAATATACAATCAAATACAAAAAATAGTGACTGGTGGTACAACGCAGTTAAACCTCTCGTTGGCAGTGGGAAGGGAAACATTGGGCCATTAAGCGGGAACGAATCTCGCTAAATGTAAGCTTGATTTGAGGAAAAGAATCTAAAAATTGAATATACAATCAAATACAAAAAATAGTGACTGGTGGTACAACGCAGTTAAACCTCTCGTTGGCAGTGGGAAGGGAAACATTGGGCCATTAAGCGGGAACGAATCTTCAAAAGCGTGTGGGAATTCGGAATAAATACATATTCTGAAGAAAATACCGCAGCATATCGTTGCAATTGCAGCTAAAACCTGGACAACATTATGTACTCTGAAATGCAACGCTTATCATCCCCAATTGAAGTGATGATTCAATTAAAAATCAAATACGTAATGATCACATTATGTGACCTACGTTTTGAAAGACAATGACGTAATGCAAGCCCTTTCTATACCCTTAAAACTTATGATTACGCCTGGAATATATATTAGTTTCCTTACTACAACACTAATTCTATAGAAATAGGTATCAATTGCCCTGTCTTTAAATGATCCCAGTGAGGTGTATTCTGTTCAATAGACTTGACTTGACCAATTCGACCCTTTATAAACAAAAGCCTCAACTCTACTTACCTGACTTGCAGAAACATGACGCCTTTTTGGAGCAGTAACTTCTTGGCTTTCATTTTGCGTTCGTTTTCTACTCATAATAAATATGTTTCATAAATAAATCACACTAAACTTTACTAATAACAAATTCCCAACAATTTTGGCGGTTATAGCGTTTTCGACTGACATTCCGAATGCGGACTTTCATCTGTATGGCATTTTTCGGAAATTGTATTCGGAATACACTCCAAAAAAAGTTTTCCTTTTATTAGAAAATGCGTAAGATCTCAAATTTCTTTTAGCTATTATAATGACCGTATGATTTGTTAATCATAACCGATTTCTTTTATTTCGTTACTTTTATTGATTCTTACTAAAAGTTAACTCATACACTCCAAGTAAAAACTTTTTGAGGAGATCTATATTTTAGTGCACTAGAGACTGGGAAACATGTGTCAGGCTGCTACTTTGTGTCCTTTTGAGAAAATATGGCATTTAATTTATTATTATTAGGAATAATAGTGGTATATTGCAGCGACAGATTAGTGATTAGTGCTTTTGCGAATTTATCCAAAAAATTAGGTATAAATTGCAGGCAACTTCAGCTTAATGTCAAAAATCTTTCTGACATATGACAGCTTATTGACTTTTTAATTTTTGAGTAATTTTTGGGGATTGTTTTATTTAATGATGTAAGCAGGTTTATTTTGCAATTGTAATTAGTTTGATTACCAATCGCGAATTTCAGAGTTGCGATCAGTTGCTAACTGAAAAACGGTATTAAATTTCAATGGAAGGGAATCGAGATGAAGCAAATAGATGCATTGAAATAGCCCTAAATGCAGTAAATTCGGGGGAGTATAGCAAGGCAGAGAGATTTTTGCGGAAAGCTGAGAATTTGTATCCAACGCAGAGGGCCAAGGATTTATTACAGCATGTTTGTGCCATAAGTGGGTCAAGCGCAAACAGGGATCACAATGCTAATGTGCGACGAAGACGTGCAGAATCACCAAGCCAAGAGCCTCATCCAAAGGAAGCAGAGTACACGTCAGAGCAATTGGAGGTTGTGCGGAAAGTGAAGAAATGTAAAGACTATTACGAGGTGTTGGGTGTTACTAAAGAAGCAACGGATTCGGATATTAAAAAAGCATATAAGAAATTAGCTTTACAGTTGCATCCTGACAAAAACCGAGCTCCTGGCGCGGCCGAAGCATTCAAGGCAGTTGGCAATGCAGTGGGAGTTTTAACCGATCCCCGAAAACGTAAGGAATATGATTTGTTTGGACAACAGTCGCCAGACCAAAGTACCACAAGATTTAGTCACAGTTTTCACTCGCAAAGAAGCAATTACGAATATGCATATGAAAGAGGATTTGAGTCCGACATATCTGCTGAGGAATTGTTTAATATGTTTTTTGGTGGTTTTCCGCCGCAAAGAAGACCACGATTCTCTCGCCACCAGCATGAACCTAACCAACAGCCGAGCCTTGCTTTCGGCCTTATTCTCGTTCTGATTATGATATCAATGCTGTCATCACTTTTTAGATCAGATCCCCTTTATAGCTTATCTCAAACTTCGTAAGTATAGAAATTTAAGCTTAGGAACGCAGTGCTTCTCTTATTTTCTACTTTTAGACGGTATCCGATCCACCGACAAACTGCACACCTAGGAATATCCTACTACGTTAAGGAGAATTTTGCTGAAGAATATGAGGGTTCCTTGGCAAGGCTCGAAAACTCTGTAGAGGAAGAATATGTGGCAATAATGAAGCAAAATTGTATGAGAGAAAAGAGCTATCGTAAGAAATAATGTAAAAATATTCCTCAGCTGTTGCTAATAGTGTTTTTCAGGTGAAACTATGATTGCCCGCGCTCACACATTCGGTAATCGTTACCAAGTCTCACAGGCTCAATCACTGAAGACCCCTTCATGTGATAATTTAGCTAAAATTGGACTTACTAGGTTCACGTTTTATTAATTTATTTGATTTCGTTTGATTGACTATTACATTCCTATTTTGCAAAGTAAGTCAACAGAAATAATAGGTGCAATTTGTTTAACAAGTACAAATTTGTTATATTTTCCAAGTATTCGAAAGAAATTGTGCAATTTTTGTTCAAGGTAGGAAGGTTGATGATTTTCTTTCCTCAAGGTTACAGTTTTATTTTATTCATTGCACGGTTAAAAATTTGTTGTAGAGATGAGGAGAGTCTCGTAATTGTAGAAGTTACAAATTAATAAATTGATTATTCCATGTTTATTGTTTTTTTTCTTCATATCAACTTGGGAATTGCAAAACTTGAACATACCTTTCAAGAAAGCGCCGCTGTATGCAAATACTTCATCTTGTTTTTATGTTGGCATCAGTGGTAGCCTACTTTCCCTGACCACTGACGTTTTAAGTTGACGTGTGGATTCCACGTTGGAATGAAATGTGGAGAGATATTGATAGTTTTGTTTACAAAAATATATAAAATAGATTTATTACAATAATACAGGAAGTGAGAAATAACATATTGCTATAGTTGCATACGGGAAAAGACCGAAAAGGAAGTAAATCTCCGGCTTATGGCCACCGATTAAAATACTGTTGACGTGTCAGCGACTACAATGGATTTTCTATTTACCAAAGGAGAATCTGAGGATTCTATGCCCAAACATGATGTTTTTGATCCAAAATACACCGGGGGTTTATTGGTAAATGATACAGAATTTCTTATGTAATTAGGAGCAATCATAAGGAAAATCTGGCAATAATATGCCACCATATTTTCCTCTTGATGACTTTCAAATTTCCAAGAAACTGCATTTTTTTCTAAATTAGATCATTTGACAAAAATATGGTTCGGTGCAATGAACCCATATTTGTTTGATTTAATTAAAGCTGTAGAATATATATTAGTCGAAATAATTTAGTAGTTATGTGTTAAAACAAGTTCCTTGGGTATCCCAAGTAATTTCGGCTGCACAATTCATATTAGTTCCTAAAAAATAACAGGAAACTGTCGAAAGTTGTTCAGACTAACCTGTGCAGCCTCATTACACACACAATTATTCCTCTTGCAAAAAAAATTTTCGAGATAAAAACCTGTTTGAAGGGAGCCGCAAGATTGTATCATCACATATGGCACTATTGCCGGTGAAATTGAGGGTTACTATTTTTAGATGTAAACTCCTATCTCTAGAGATTCAGATTCTACGTCAAGGAATATCTGGAGTTTATCAAAGACATTTTCCGCAAAATGCATTTTTTTAATTTTAAGCATTCGTGCGTCTAGTCATCGTTGCTCCGTTGACTTTTCTGTGGGTTTCGATCACAGCAAATCAATTTAGATCATCAACAACATCAGGACGTTATTAAAATTGACTTGATGTGATCGAAACATTTAAATTACTTCATTTTACCGACAAAGAAAAATTCTCTACTTATGTGGACATTTCTGAAGCTGCAAGAAAGCAGGTTCATTTTTATTTTTTGTTGATTTTTTCTTACCGTTTTGTAAACTGGAGAAGCTTCCTGAACAAGTGGTGCAGGTGCTGCAACCTATTTTACTAGCAAAGGCGAGCTTCCCGTTCTGCACGAATGACAATGATGGCTATGTGCATTTGGATATGATCGCCTGTGTTGCGAGAAGTTTGAAACGCAAGCCCATCTGTGTGTAATGTGGTGTCAATGTTTTGACGTCCACTCTTCACCTTCAAGCAGCTAAAGTGAACCGTGAACTTTGTAAAAAATTAATCTAACCAAACGGTACACACCACAGTATGTCCTTGGTCCCAACATAAATCCCGAAGCTTCTGTATTATCTTATGTACTGAAGGCTGTGTATTGCAGTCTTCTCTATACGAAAGCGTCTACCACTTCAGTCCCAGGATCAGCGGTCCTGAGTTTGTGGAACCTCTACCCATTAATTCCACAATATTGTGTTCCAGTGTGCTTGTGTAATGCCGTCTCCGGAAGCACTGATCTCGATCTATAAGAGAACCTGAGCGTTACTGAAATCTCAAATTATCCCAAAATCTAGTTATAAATTTGTAACAAAGAAAATGTGAACAGTTTGTAAATCAAACCAATAAAATTATTATTAACACCGGATTATCTAATTCTTGTATTCTGGTTTGTCGCCAATTGGAATCCCCGCAAACATGCGCGGAGTAACAAGTGTTCACTTCTTTTTTGGCATTCCAATAAATCCAGGCGATTTATAAGTTCTTTTTTTACTTTTTAATTGCTGTATAATTTTCTTGAGTTCTACGTTGGCTTTTTCTTGTGAAATCAAATTGTGATGTATAAAAGAGGTATATAAAAATAACACCTATCCCTCAGCAAACTCCAAAACTCCACTCTTATTTTATTGAATAATCCTCCATACTCGTAGTTTACCTATGTCTCTAGACACCTTTATCTTTTGACAAATTATAAACGTTCTTCTTGAAATATTACGCAAAATGAATTTAAGGTTATTCAGAAGCATTTTGATAAAAGAGGAATTTGAGTATTTATCCTCCGATTGGGTGGTTGACGCGCTACTCCGCGAATTTGCTCCCCCATACGCACACGACTGAGGTCATCAAAGGACATTTACTTTATTTACTTACCCAGAGGTTAAGGCAATTCTTCTGAGGAAAATGATCTTGCAACATCTTTCAAATCAAAAATAACTCTCAATCTTCCCCTTCCCTGAATTTTCCTTACACGTAATAGATAATGCAAAGTTATCGTGAGGTTAGACACTAGAATTAAAAATACATCACAGTAGATATAGGGGAAAACTAATGAAAGCTTTTGCTGGACATTTAAATGAAAACTAATTTTCTTTTCATTGAAAACACCAGAATTTTCTGCAAACACCAAGCGGGAATTTGAGTGCTAAAGTTATTCTAGATTTTTGTAATATTTCCTATTCACTGTTATTTTGATAGCCTACAAAATAAAAACCTAATAAAGATTTCAGAATAAGCAATAAAAGTAATTTTGATAATTTAAAATTCTAGGATGAGAACTGGACCAATCCGGATGATTTACTAGATTCGATATTTTCTATGGACAATGATTTTTTAAATAACTATGACCAAACGAGAGGATTTGAAACACTTGATGATTTATCGGAGCACATCAAAATGGAAGCGGAAGAATATGAAATGTCTACACCTTCGTTTACAGAAACAAGTAAAATCGACAGCAGCACTGATACACACAACATATCTAGTAATTCATCAGACAGTGGATTATCATCAGATAATCTAGATGTGTTAGCATAAAATACTATTAACAGTTGTTCATTTTTTCTTACCTTTTTTTTAACTAATGCAGGGAAATGAGCCCAATATATGAACCTTTGAGTCCTACTGTATCTTCGCCAGGGCCATCGATTAGTGAACAAGGAGAAAAAAAGGATTTTCCATATGAACCAGAAATTGATGTATGCAGTATCAAACCGGCTCCTCCCATTGAAAATCTTCCTAAGGTTATAGTGAAGAAAATTCCACAAGTTATTACTTTTCCTGTTAATAAAGTAACACAGCCCAAATTTAATATAACAAATGGAAAAGAAATAAAAATTGTTAAGCTATCACCTCAAATGATTACAGCTACGAATAATAAGAAGGTAACAATTCAGGTGAAAAATTCAAGCTCTGGAGCAAAACTTCAGACAACTCCAGGAACATTCTTCATAAATAATGGCAAATTGACGGAAGGTAATTTTTTTTTAATTAATTTTTTACTATTCCAAACTCTTACATATTTGTCTGCTTAAATATTTCCGAATTCTTTTTTATTTAATAAAATTAAATAAAATACTTATCCCGATCAATTACTCAAAAATACTGTAAAAAGGTTCAGTTCACGAACTGATAAAAAAAAACAGATTTCATAGTTCATCATCACAAAGAACATTAATCACGAATTTTTAAAGAGTTCTTGCTCATACGATTTTTGTAACTCGCTTCGTTCGTACGCTGACCTAAGTTTTGGACCTTCTAGATCTATTCGTTCTCGAGTTATTAGCGCTTCAATTTCTTTTCAATTTTCTGTTTCGATGCGCATTCATTTCCTCGTTTGCTTATAACTCACACAAATTTTAACTTTGTATTAACGCAAATATGATCATTAAATGTAAAGTTTAATTTATCCAAACATTGATCGCGTTATTAATTTCATTTACATACACTCCGTAACCAGCCTCGCGTAAAATGTCTACTCTTAGAGCGTATTAGTTTTTTTTATAGCTAAATCGACAATTTCTTTTTTGAATCTGATAAAAAAAAAAAAAATTTGTTACAGTGAAGAAATTAGTTCGTGTCCAAAGCATTACTAATCCACGTTCAGTACTTCTACCAGTGTCAATTCAAGATGTCAAGGATTTAAAGGCATTCAAAATTATCAACCCCTCAACGCTAAAAGCCGAAATTTCAAAACCAAATGGAAGCACTGTTCCGGCTACTTATGTGAACAAAAATCTTGTTAAATCTAAAATTCCAGCAAGAGGGAAACTGCCAGGTAAGACAATTAATTTATTTTGTAAACATATCTGAACTCTTGGTTTCCAGAGGATTCTATGTCCGATAACACATCAGATGCAGAAAGCTACATATACGATGATACTAATAATGATGGTTTGAAACATGTGTCAATGTACGAAATTAACAAAAAAGATGAAACCAATAGTTCCACCTATCCGAAATTAATACTGACCGCTGAAGAAAAGAGGCTTTTAGCAAAGGAGGGAATATCACTCCCCACACATTATCCACTTACTAAGCATGAGGAGCGCGAATTGAAACGTATTCGACGAAAAATCCGCAATAAGATATCAGCTCAGGATTCAAGGAAGAGAAAAAAAGAATACGTGGATGGATTAGAAGAACGTGTAAAACAATGCACAGAAGAGAATCAAACTCTAATGAAGCGAATAAGGCTATTACAAACACAAAATCAGAACCTCATGTCGCAAATGAAGAAACTTCAATCGCTTCTATCTAAAGGGACGAATAAAACAGCACAGCCGACCACATGCTTAATGGTTCTGTTGCTTAGTCTAGCGTTAATAGCGGCTCCCAATCTAAAATTGGGTCAAAATGTGAAAGAAAGCGAACTGGAAGAAGCCGTCCAAGAAACAATGTTACAGAACAGAAGAAACTTGCTGTTCGACACAAACACTCAAAGTAGTGATATTCTGGATGAAGAGATCAACATGAGCGAAATTTTCTCAGCAAGTGACTTCAGCAATGAACGTGAACATGTAGTGCTGGGGGAGAATTGTAAGAGTGCCAGTTTGAGCTATGAGCCAAGCTGTAAAAAGCCGAAATTTATTGATTTCGATGTGGATGACACGAACTGGTATCATTCAACAAAAGAAGCGGGAAATCTTCAGAAGCTACAGAATACTTTCAATCAGTTGGCTCACGAATATCAGGAGAATAAGAAATCTCAACAGACGAGTGGTTTTAACATAGAACAAAATTTGCTAGATAAGGATGTGTTGGACATGATATCACCAAAATCCAATGGCCTATATGAGTTGAATGTCGAAAAACTTATGGATTTGCATAATGGAGACGCAATTCTAGATGTCACCCAAAAGTTCATGTATGCCGATCAAACTGATGATAAGTTAAATTCTTCTGAGGTAAGGCATGCCCAAAAGTATTAAAATTAATGCATGCTATTTTTATTATTATATTTTATATTTTAATCGCGTTTATTCACAACGCCATCCATGAATTTTAAAACATAATGTTCCACCTGCTCTTTACAACGCAAGTATAAGTTCATATTCCGCTTTTATCTTTATATTTTAATTCAGATTGTTACAATAGATTTATTTTTCATTTTGTATAAGACAAATTGTACATAATACCACTGAGAACGTTAAAGTTTTAATTAAGGCTATAAGTCTATGTATAAAGGATAATAAAATACGTTAAACGTTAAATCCTGTTGTTTAAAAAAACCCCTATACCTAATTAAAATTAATCCCAGCTTTTCAATGTATATTAGTTTCCTTCACTCCGCCATAAGTTATCGAAAAAGAAGAAAATAAAGCTATGAATTTGAAAATAGACCTCTCACATTTGGTGGATCTATCCTAGAGACACACGTTCACTGATATTGATTTTCCCTGAGGCAATACGCAATAAAAAGGAAAAGGAAACCAATGATGATAGGAGCAAGAAAGAAAGAGGTCTTTTCATTTCGGAATTTATAACACTGACCTGCGACAAAATGATACTTTTAAAAACAGTTATCGTTTTATGCCTAGAATATATAAAAGATATTAATATTATGCGTATTGCGGTATGAAAATTGTACATCAAGACAAAAAATGAGTCCCACATGTTGCAAGTCATTTCTGTATAATCAGAAAATCATTTCTATATAAACAGAAATCATTACCAGCGTAATCACGTGGGTGATTGCTACCTATATTAGTGTAAAATTATAGAATTTAATAAGAAAAAAAAAACAAGTATCTGGATATTCCTTCAGCTAGAAGCAGCAAGGAAAAATTCTCCCAGTAACATCAATAATTTTTCAATTCCACATCAGATTGAAATGATTTAGAAAATATGATACTTATATCCCCGATCAAGATGGAAGATTTAGTAAGAGATCCACGACTTTCTAAAGAACTCTCTAAATTATTGGATTCTGAATTAAAATAAAATAACCCCCTAACTTCTAATATTACATTTTACTGGTATATGCACCGAGGAAAATAATTTTTAGGATATTTTATTAAAAAAGAATCCTTGGTTGATTATAATAACTGTAAAGGGCTTCTTTTACATGAAAATCTGGACTTATGTGATCTGATCCAATCAACTGGTAGTTGAATTATTGACTCATTAGTCTTAAAGGCTCCCGTGGCACACTCAATTCGCATGAAGGGAACATACGACGGGAACTTAAAAACACTTTCAATTAAAATAAAATACGAACACCAGTGGTCCAGATGTAGCAATCTTAAAATTGAGTATGATTTTTTTACAAGAGTGAGGCACACGAAGATATCATACTTCCTTTGCGAATGGGACAGTAGAGCTCAAGATAGGCACTGGACAACAGTAAAATTGCCATTCGGAGCTGAAATTATTCTCTGGAAGAATATAATAAGCAAAAGTTTTCTTCCTCGCATAAAGCTGGGTGTAATGAAACAGTTTGTGAAAGCCCGACGAAAAAAGTAGTTCTATTTGTATCAAATGCCAAACTGAAAAAGGTGTATTTGTCAGACCAAAATAAGGAAGGAGTGAATAGTTTTGAAAATGCTATGGTACTCACTAAAAGTAATCCTTGCATTTCATTTCAAAATGTCAACATTTTCAGCCAATGATGAAAGAAAGTCAAGTAGGTAAGCATTTTTAATAAATGAAGCAAAGATCATAACCGGAAAGCAAGGCAGGTTTTTACTTCCATTTCTTAAATCTGAATATGCTTTTTCTATTTCAGGTAAACAAGGAGAATCTTCCCTTTATTATTAGCCTATAAATAGGAAACATTCACTATATGTATACGTTTAAAAATATTTTAAAAAAATGTTTGAATATACATTTTAATACGTTGATTGCCGCAATTAGCATAAAAGTTTTCGTGAGAGAATTCCGAGTTAAAATGCCTTTGTCATGAGAGAGCTTTTAAATGCCGGTCACTGTGGACCGGGGCACGGCAGTCAACGTGTTAAATTTTCCATTATTCCTAGAACATCCGATCAATTGGAGTTAAATTTGAGTAGAGGAAGTCCTGTTGTTATAAAATCATCCCAAGAATCGAAAAGTGACGGCAAAAAACATTTTTTTACAGATCACTGTAGTTTTTCCAGGATACAGAATACTCTTCTACTATATCACTTGCTATTAGCTTTTTCCCAATGGGTCACTGCGCGGATTACTGAAGACATTTAGTTTTAAAAAAGATGTGGAAAAATAGTTAGATTAAGGCGTCACTTCTTCAAAAATTTTACAACCTTTTCAATACGAAATACGACCAAATAAACTTCAATAGCAGCCATTTCAACATACAAACCTCGTTATTATTAAATTTACTTAGTTGTGATTGGATTTGAAAAAGTTGTTAATTTTTTTTTTTGAAAAAGTTTTGATTTATTTGCTTTTATTTTTGAGAACGGTGGTCTTGATTTTAATTTAGTTGTGGATGTCTTTGAAATGGTTGCATTTGATTCAAGTGCAAATGTTATATAACTTAATTGCAGTCACACAAAAGTTTTATTTCCAAATAACGGATGAAATTAAAAAATCCATGCGCAAACATGAAAAACAATAGATTGTTTTTTTAAAGGGAACTAAGATGTAGCTTTTCTACACACATGTAACTCTAGTAAGTTGTGCAAACTTGCATATTATGAACAGGCTCTTTTTTTTCTTTTATTTTTCTGAAATTATTACCTAAAGACTTCAATGTAAAAAATTTCAAAGAAATATGACGAGAAACAAAGCTTTGAAAATGTGGAGAATAACCTCCTGACTTCATTTAATCCAATATTTAAAAGCTTTCTTTAATAGGTTTTTAATGAATCCAATTTCTTAACTATTTCCTTATAAAATTATATACGAGGGGAGTTTGATAAGTTAGTGACTGAAATAATTTTGCTTACCTAAAATCGATTTATTTTTCAACGTAGTCCTTCCGGGTGAATACAACGATTTTAGGACTTCTGTAAGCCTTCCAAACAGCAGGGCAAGGTTTATGGAGCCCTGCAAAATACGTATTTGTATTAGCGATGATCTCGTTTGGTGTTATATTCTTCCACTGAATTGAGCAGTTTTCATGTAGTAGAATGGATGCGGGGTTCGTAGCGCAATTCAGAAAATTTTTGGCAGTCACAATTGCGGAGAAGTTTGCTTGTGCATTGTCATGATGGATCAAAATTGTCTATATAATAATGATCATATATTTCCCTTTTTCCAATTAGTCTCTGAAAATTATTTTTTGCGAATCCCGAAAAATTGTGGACACGATCTTTCCAGCCGAGGGATTTCTTTTGGAGCACTTTCACAGGGAAATCTCCCACTTTGAATTGTTGTTTCGCTTTCAGTGTATAATGTTTCATTAACGGTGAGGTAACGTCGCAAAAACTCAATTGCATTTGGCGTTTAAATATGTCCAAGCACTACTTCGAAGTGGTCGAGTGTTATCTTTTTTAATCAACTGTTAGTAAACGTAGCACCAACCTTGATGTCAGCTTCATCATGTCCATATCTTCGTATAAAATATTAAATACAGATTAAGTTGTGATCTTTAACTTCTTAGCTATCTCCCGTATCTTTGATTGACGGTCTTCTAAAACATAATTTTACTAACAATTTTTGAGTACATTTTATCTCAAACCCGAGTCACGACGCTGACAATCTAAGGGGTAACCCGTTAAGAGTTGTGGTCATAAAGGAGAAAACTTACCTGTTTCTTTGTAAATGTTGTTACTGTGGAGGAGCAAATATGCACATATGTACATATATAATCCTAAAAAGGTAAAAGGTAGAAAATACAGCAAACATGAGATCGGACAATAATAAATCTAATTCAAATTAGAGATTAATTAATACATACACAGTGATTGAACGTTTTAATTCTTTATTACTTAATTTTATAAAGCATTAATAATCATCATCAGGATACATTTGTGTTAGTTTAGGACTGGAATCAGGCGGACAGATGCGTCCCATTATTAATGATTGCACTATCCACACGGTAGAAACTACCGGTATTCCAAAATGTGATGCTTTAGATCGTATAATTTGTGGAAAATCAAGATCAGTCACCATGTAACCCTTTGTGGATTGAGTTACATCGCCAATATATTTAACGAGTCGAACTGTTGCACCAGCAGCTTTACACACACGACTCCAAAATGTTACAAAATCGTTATGTTCGCTAGCTATTAATACGGTGGCTTTATTAAGAGGTTGATTACTTTGACGTTGATCGAATGCTCTTCCGACGGGCCATCGAATAAATTTCTCACTTATGACCGACCATCCAGAGGGTAAAATATATTTCTTGTAATCTTGTAAAGTGTTTTTATTACAACTGTCAATAATCCATTCGTGGGAAATTGCCTGAAATTAATTTTATAAGTTGAATTACTACACGAGAATTAATTAGCTCACCTGAATATCCGCTGCTAGACATTGAACATATTTTGCTGTAGTACAAGGACGAGGTGCTATTAACTTACATTGACGATATTTATTTTTAGGAATATCCTCAAAATGATTGTAAACTGTTCCTCCACCTTCTTCTATTTGTTTCTTAAGATAATTTTTAACATACGGGATTTTTGAAAATTGCCTGTTTTGCTTGTTCACATTTGTTTCGTCCTGAAACAGAGATTTTAATTTTAGTAATCATAATTTACTTTATAGTAGATCCTTATTTCAACTCAGGATGGATGTTAATGATTAAGTATGTCTTATTACAGTGAACTCGCGACATCTTGAGCAATCCAATGCTTTGAACAAAAAAATTTTAACATTTCTAGAGTAAGCAACTTAAGCTCTAAAATTTGAACAAACAACGTAACTTGATGTGTGTTGCATTACACTGTGTTTTTGTTTGTTTGATTATTTTCGAAACGGTTATTTTCACGAATTAACTGTCATTTGCAGTTATACAATATTTGGCTTAGAATGTACATATACTTTATTAAATTATTACCTATCCAAAAACTTGAACACGCCTGTACAAGATGAACTGGTTAATTTAAACATATATTAGCTTGGCAAGAAAGTTCTATTGTTTTTTGAACCATCTAAAGTTGAAGTGCATATGGTCCAAAGATGGTTCCAAAAATTCAGGTGAGGCCTTGAAGATGTCTATCACTCCGGAACACCTATGGAGCTCGATGACAATGCTTTAAGGGCATTAGTGGGTAATGAACTATTATTGACCACTAGGGAGGTCAGACAACAAGCTCGGCTTTGTCTATAAGTGGTGTCGATAGATCCCCTTACTACAAATTAAGCGAAAAAAATTTCGCAGATCGAATTTCGATTGCTTTCTCGTTGTTTGTTCGGCAGAAATATCAACCCTTCTTGAATTCCCTGATTACTGGTGACGAGAAGACAAGCTAATGCCAGAAAGTCCACTTCCTACCCTTACGAAAGCCAAAGCAAAAGCTGATGCTTTGCATCTGGTAGAATTGTCGAGGTCCTATACACTGTGAATTGCTGGAAACGGTGTAAACTGTCGCAACTGATCTCAACTGCAATTAGTTAAATCGCTTAGATGCGAAAATACGCGAATTTCGTTCAGCACAATATAATCAAAAAGGTATTCTTTTCAAGATGACAATGCTAGAGCTCATGTGGTTTTCAAGAAGTCCTTAACAGAAAAGAATTCCAAAATTTTCAGGATGTTCGGAAGGCAGTGATAGATGTGATTAGCTTCAAAGGATAAGGTTTTCTTTACATTTGGCACAACTAATCACCTAATTAATAGATAGAGCAAGATTATAGAGAACAATGGCCAATATATAATTAATTAATCTATTTCTATATATAAAATTCAATTTTTCTTAAAAAACGGTAAATCTTTCTTGCCAACCTGATATATTATCAAAAGCTTTACGCAGTGCATCCATTACAGCAGAGCTCCGGTGTGTGACGATCCCAAGGCTAATAAATAACTCTGGCTTCTGTACTGCCGGTTAGAATGAGTGGAATCTGGGGCAAATGCACGTATAGTTTTTGCATTAAAATTTTTCTATACAAATTCTTAAAAGCAATTAATGTGGATGTTCAATTTTAAAGTTGTTTTGCTGAACAAAGACGTAAAATATAGAAATACACCTATACCTCGGTCCTCGATTTACACGATTTTTTTACCGAACCAACCTACCGTGTAAATTGAAAATTAGGTGAATTTTATATAAATTCAGTGTCGATTTTAAAATAAAAAATAAGTATTTTTATACAAAAAATACAAAGTATTAATCTGAGTTTATATATTGTAGGAAAAATAAATTAGAAACATTAATTTTCTCAAAAACTGCACGAGGGTTAAATACTTTTTTTGCAATATTCAAACCACAGAGATATATTATCATTATATAAGAAAACATATCGGCCATTCCATTGCCACTATCGGGACAAACAGAGGTGAAGACTTTTACGCTGTCACAGAAATTTATTTAGGTTACTTTCAAACAGTTCGATATGATGGATTTTTTCATGGAATGGACGATATATATTAGTTAAGAGAAGAGCTATTCGGGATACTTCAATATCTTTAATAATTTAAAAATTTGTACTTACAGTTTCTACGAATCGATGAGGTTTCAAACCCACCGAACATGTGAGGAGAAAGTATTTGTTCTTAAACAATGTTTTTGACGTTGGCAACGGACCTAGCATCTCTTGAGGATTACATGTAGGCTTAAAATCTAAATAATCAGCAATAAATATCATTTCTGTAAAAATGAATTCAATTTAGGTTAACTTCATTAAGCAGAAATAAGATTTATAAACTTACTGCTAAGCTCAGCTTCTTTTTCAGTTTTTTGTAACTCAGGTTGAACACCTTCCACTAACTCTAATGAAGATTCTGGACTAGTTGGTGATGATTCTTGTGTGTCGGATATATCACTGCTCTCAGAAATGCGATTTAATTTCGATGATGACGGCATCCTATTAAAATGTAAAGTTATTCTACTTCTTGTATTTATTATATATAATTTTATATAATTACTTGGCAGGCGTTTCCAGGTAAGCAGTCATAACGAAATAGTAATATACTTCACATATGCATCCATGTTCGATGTGCACTCGTAAAAACTAAAAATCTCGAAACTATACAAATACAAATAATACAACTAATGTATCTACAAAAAAACCAAAATCATGATCCTGCACAAATTCACAAAGCAAATAGTACATGATCAGGACAACTTTTGTCTATTACTACTTCGTTAGGTATTATAAAATTTTATAGCCCTTATACCCGTAGAAGGATATATGGAAATAAGAGAGTTATGTTCAGTCTTGCAAATAAAAGAAACAATTCAAGTTACAAGATTTATTATTAAAATTATTCTATGTGATACACCAAATAATACGCCTACGAATTACAAATCAAGTGTCTTAAATTTTTATCGTTAAAATTGAGTTCGCCGTTGCTTCGGATTGAACACTCGACTACACATCTACACTTAATTATAGTTGCAAAAATTACTCCTAAAACAAAAACAAACAACAAATGTGGACAATTTCTATAAAATTGATATTTCGTTTACGCCGTGAAATATGTAACTAATTTAGATTAAAATTGAATTTGATTTCGATTTAATTTTTTTGGGATCTATTCTGCAAAGTAAGACAATTATGGAAGTAAAAATGAAAACTACTGTTAAAAATATTTATTTACTAAAATCGTTAAGCTTGCGTTTTTGTAGAATAGATCTTAAATTCTGTGTGCAGTTGCAGATATTAACATAATAAAAGTGTATTTTTCAATACACTAAAATAATCCACTTAAATATAAAATTTATTGTTAATTGTTTATAGCCATTAGGCAGAAGTTGAAAAAAAAACTCATTTATTAAATATTGTTCCCCAATAAAGAAATTTCTAAAATCGTTTCATTTCTAATACGCGAATTTAAGATACACAATATTAAAAAAATGTCAGATAGTTTGCTTAAACAAAAGTAGAAATATATTATATCCAGCATACATACAATATGCTGTACTGTAATAAATCTATTGGCTATTCAACACCTTTAGTGAACTTATGTAAACTTAGTAATGATCGGAATATTTACAAAAAATCAACAAAGGGCAAACAAAAGGTAATGTTGAGATGTATTAAAGATTTTAATAGCTAAATTACATTTTTTGGAAAATGATAATCAGTCTAATAACTTCACCGAAAAATTATAGATGCTAAAAAAGTTCCCTCTTGATTAACAGAGAATTGCTTTTCTCGCATTTTAGAATAGGTCGAAAATATGCGATGTTAAGTTTGCGCGGAATCTGTCAATCATTCATGACGGATTTAAGTAAAAGGAAAGGTGAATAAATGTTATTCGTCGTTTACACAGTAATAATGAGGGCAGATTCCAATCCAAGTTTTCATCTTCTTGACTAACTTGACCTAGTTAAGACGTTAAGCTAGTTCAAAACTGAACAACTCAGCTCCTATTAAATCAAAATTTGTGTTGAGCTTTATATAATATAGCTCACTTTTTTTTTTACAAAGCTACTTTTATTTTTGAATTGAATGCATATTTCAAGGAAATTTTTTTAAGAATAAGTTAAGCGCCTGATTCATCACCTGAATCTATGGTGATTCACAATCCCAGTATGCGAATAAACTAATTAAAGGACTGGCTGTAGCTTACTCTTTTGTATGAAAAAAAATCTTGCACCTACTGGTAACTCTGTTTCCTCACAATTTGAGATTGCGTAGCTGGCGTATAGTAGTAAATTTGAATACATTAAATAAAGTGGAGCCGCTTTAAGTCCTGACATTAGTTTAATTGAATTCGATCAGTAAATGTTAAAACAAGTCAAAATAAAGAGACCTGTTCTGAATGTTCTGAAGAAACGGGTAAAGTTAGGAGAAGGGGTGTCGCTGCAAAGGCTAATACTATAGCATTACTGGATTTTTCGTGATCCAAGAAGCGTATTACAAGAAAGCTTGGAAGTTGGATTTAGTATTTTACGGGGGAATATTTTTTATGGGTTTGCTGCTAAAAACAAAATACAGATTAAATATTAAAAAACAACGTGAACCTTTTTTCCATGGATGTAAAGTATCATAGCCATAAGTTCAAAATTTCAACTTTTTGAGGAGCAAATTATCTCCTTATCGGAATTAGCGGCAGTATTTTAGGAACAGGTTTAATATATCGATGCAGTTGGGAGATTCCTTCTAAAATACCCTATACCAAAGTAGTCTTATATTGACGGGATGAGGTAAATAGTTACAGCAAATCCTATGGGCAGTCAATACGAAGTGGGAACTCACTGGAGACTACGACGAAATCTCATAAATTTCTTCCACGATTGCATTTCACGTTCATATTTTCCCTTTTGCATTTAACACTGAACCTACCGAGATGATTACAACTGAGATAGAAATAATACGCTGAATAATGCAATTGAAAGAGAGGTCACCGGTTAAATAACCCGGCTTGGTAGGTTTAGTGTAAAAAATGCAACTGTCAAAATATAATTAAATATTAATTTATTCTTACTTATTACAAGCAAAAGAATTAAATATATTAATAAATACATTTAGGGTAGATTTTAACTATCGAAATAAATTATTAGGAATAGAAAGAATTTGAGTCCGTAGTAATTTCTTCAATTCCTGAAAGCGTATAAATCTTTAAAATAAACAAAAACCAAAGCTTCATTTATAGATATATTGCAGCATCTTCCCTGACAGCTAGAGAAAAAAATTCCGGAAATGTATCAAATAACAGAAATTAGAGTTCAAGCAAGCATTTGAAATTATATAAGTTACTAATAGCTGTTTTTTTGCATCTGATCTGGATCATTGGGTGCATTTATAACAATAAGCGGCTTTTAGCGGCTAGCCAACATTTTCGGCTTACTTGTTATGAACGCAAGAGCTAACTCATCCGCTAACTTAGCCTTTGTCAAAGTTCTTCAGCCTAAGAATTTGAGGCTAATTAAGCCACTGAGCTTAAGCCTATCA
>QYTT01082443.1:28319-70852 GCA_006980735.1 Dasypogon diadema
AAAAAACACAGCTAATGTCAAACTCATTTGAGAAAAAATTTGAAGCTAACACACAGGGTGTGTTTCTTTATTCAGTCGGAAGGTTCAGGACGCTAAAGGCGCCTTGCTCTACGTGCTCTTTTTCCGTTTGGTAAAAAAAGAGCAGAACAGTTAAGCGCAATTTAGAGCAGGAATTTTTGCACCCGCAACAAAGCAAGAGTTGAAATATGATGCATTTTGAGTTGTCAAAAAACTTACAAACTTGTTCGGATCAGAGAAGAGCTCTTTTCAGATTTTTTGTTTGTTGCTCTTTTTCACTCGGATCACAGATCTGCCCTGCTTGGAGCAGCATCGCCCGAACATAGCTCTTATTTTCATTACTTGAATGACAGATCGAATTTAGTGTGATTTTGAACGATTTGCAATGATTTCTTTAAATTCTAGCGAAACATTAATACATTTTGCAGATAAAGTGAAAGAAAAACGCTTTTGCTTTATTATAACCATTAATTCTATCAAAATTGTAGCTATTACATATATCAAAACCTAAACTGTAATACCGCAGTAGGCATTGTTAAGTTTTGTCATATGCTTTTATTATACCAAAATTAAAAAAAAAACTCTGCTCAAAGTTAAAATAAATTTGGGACTTTCTGCCCAAATTTATTTACATTTAACCCCACCCACCCATTTATAAGCGTAATAAAACCTAATTCCATCAATAAAATTATTGTGAACATGCACATTGTGTGATTCTGCAATTTAAAGTGAATTATAGTGTCCAAATAGGCTACACTTTATCAGTCTAAAACGTTGGGAAGCTATTCTTTTCTCAACACGGAATGAATATATTTCTAATCTTATGTTTAATAAAATGATTGAATTACCTTTTTTTATAATGAAGATGATTGCTAGAAAATAACGCGATTTCAGAAGGTACTTCACCCGTAGAAGTACAAAAAAGGACATGCAAAATGATAACAGCAAATATATATTTGCTTAAAAGAGGGGAATCAAATTATACTCCCCTTAATAATGTTAATATATAGGGCGACGTCTAGGAAAAAATTTTTTTAGAAAAAATTCCATTTTTATACAATTTATTTCCACAATTCTAAAATATTCTCAATATTTTACTCTAAGTAATAAACTAGGAAATATTCAAAAGTGCAATGAAATTGATAGTGTATAAATAACAGTATATAATAATAGGCGATTATTTTAAGTAGTAAAAATAACTGATTTCCTCTAAAAGAAGTTGTATCTGACACAAAATAAATGTCGAAATTTTCCGAATATGTAATTTTTTTTTTAAAAAGAACATGGCAAACCCAATTTTAAGAAAAAAAAATATTATTAAAAATATGTTTATCATACACATTACTTCTTACATACTTAAGATCTATCCTTAAGATCTATGGCTGTATTCTCAAATAAAAATGACAACAATCAAAATTTCCCCTTTACGACTCTTAAGAGGAAGTCAGTACCAAAAATTAAAATTTTGTCGTATTCTAGAAGTTAAAGTCGTCATATTAGCACTCAAACATGGTAAACGCTTACAAGAATAAGGAATTTTTGAAAAGCCTTGTCTTAGTGATAAAAACAAAATAGTAAATTTCATTTAGCACACACCTTACCGATTCAATGTTTTACTATTATAAGATTCGGGTAAAAAAATCACCAACAGCTACGTTTTTCCTTTAATTTTTTAGTGTATAGCAAATATATATTGAACTTTTTATACAAAATTAAGAAAATTTTAGGTGTTGACAAATTAAATTGCTTTTTCAATATCGACATTTTGTAGTAGATAATCAAGAAAATTGTTTTCATTTCTTTTTTTAGTGTTAATGTTTCATCAACCAAAATTGTAAAACAATGCAAAATCAATCCGGGATTTCTTAGCATCCAAATTATTTTTTGCTTAGTTCAAAGAAGTACCCGAAGAACACATCGGAGATTATGAGGTTATGATTATGTGCTTTATATTGTCCCAAAACAGTTGCATATACATTCACAATATCTAGATTTGAATATTTGGGATCTACTAGGACGAAAATTTCGTCAACATGACATTATACTTCAAAGAATAAGTTGAAAAGAATTCTGGAGTAAGAATGGAATAACATCAGTGCTCAGGAAACTTCAAAATATGTGTTTTATGTAGAAAAGATTGTAGTAACTCCTCTAAAGAACAGATATGCAAATAAATATTAAATAATAAGTTGATCAATACGCAGTACGCTGACTTTTTCTATTGAATTTTCCTGACCTTTGTTGTTTCTGATTTTTTTTTTCATGTTGCCCAGTTGGCGACTAAAATTCTGTTTTTTTCTAATTATATGCGTTTAAGGTATATAGCTTATTCTGTCATTAAGGGAAATATGACAAACGTTTATCTGTTAACAACAATAGCACTTTTAATTTAGTGCACATCACTGCAATTTGTTTGCACTGCACATGCGCAAATCGGAGTAAGCATATGATTTTACTTTTTCTTTTTTTAGAAATACAGAAATTTTTCCTAAAATGTTTATAGTACCTGTCGCTGAAAGTTCAAAATAAAACACAAGCGTAGTATTTCCTAGAATTATTAGAGGAATAAGAATTTATTGTGATTTTTTTCTATTTTTTATTTTTATTGTTATTATTTTGTACTTTATTTGTAAGATGGGTTATGTTGAGCTGATTTTGAAACTACATACGGAAATTCATCATGATATCGGTACGCAATCTATGAGCGGGTAATAATGGCCTAAATTCTTTCCCGGGAAATATACAGTCAAAACCCTCTAAGACGAACTTCCTCTTACTTGTATTTTTCTTTCTGCACCTCATAGAGCACTCTCTTGGATTTTTTATACAAAAACCTTCTCTAGCATAATTTGTTTTTCATAATTCCACAATTCTGTAACACGAAATGTTTTCGACTCAGAATAAAAGTCTTAGATACATTTGAATGTATTAGTTTGTGCGTATGCGTCAACACTTTGTTGCATAGTCAATTTCTCTCCTAACATTCTTTGTAAATTTTTCTGATTTTCATTTAGCTTACCCTGACGTAGTACGCCACATTTAGAAACCGCTCTACTATTAAAATTTAAGGAAAAACGCAGTTATTGTTGATAAAAGGTGCATGTTCCTAATAAAACAAATAAATATGACTTTCTAAAACTGTGTAACCGTTTCACAGATCCACAAAAATTTATTTTACTTTGGTTAACATTTTCCGGCGAAATGTTGCAAGATGATGACAGTAAAAACGTAGAATAATCGCTAACCATAATATGACTAAAAACAGAGTAACATTCAACACTGTATCGTTTCGTTAAAAAAAAATAAAATAAAAACTTCGACTGCACTTTAAAAATATCAGGATTTCCTCGAAAATGAAATTGTTTTAAACTTTTTGTTCACAGTAAAAAATCTGCCTTTGGGAATGTCCATTTTACATCATTTTTTTAATGTAAAATCTGAAGAATGATGGAAAAATAAAGAGATATATGTACTTTTCCTTTTAACACGAAAACTTACATTGTACGGTTTTTATATATTTTTTTTTTCAAAAGCTTAGATTTTTAGGAATACCTTTTTTGCCGTTTTGCACCCTTTTTCACTCCTCCAGAGAATCCAGGTTCAGGTGTTACTGGAGATGTAGACGCACGCTTATTTCGTGTTGAACGCGATGATCCTATTGAAGATTCTTCTGGACTTGCTGATGTTAAGCCCTTCTTTTGTGCGTTCTGTACATTCTGTATAATTTTTGCTTGATCATCTTGAAGATAAATATCAGACGCTGTCACTTGGACTGTCTTCGTTTCTGCTTTCACTGTGTATAAAATCTTGTCTTCTACTTTATCAATAGATAGAACAACACCACATTCATAGTCATCATCTACCAAAGCATGGACAGAACGATCTTTCAGTGGCAAAGAGTCTTCTTCGCCGAACACTATAGATTCTCTTGGAAGAACTTTTGATGCCCCATCTTCAAACAGAACTACAAATTTGTTCCCTGGCTTTTCTCCAGTAATTTTTCCAGCATAAAATTTTTTGTCCACCCACTTCGCTAAGACGCATTGCCCAGCTAAATCACTCTGAAAACTTTCAATCTCTTTCGATGGTGTTCCATGAGATTTACTTTGAGATTTTCTTGGCTGTTTTGCCTTAGATTTACCTTCATCGTCTTCTTGGCTAGGAGATTTGTTGAAGGATCTTTTACGAGAACGTTTTTCTGTTCTAAGAGGCGAAGGTGAAGACTCACTTATTGCTGGACTAGCTGATTTTCCTTTAGCAAGATTTTTCTTTGTAAGCTCTTTACTTCCGGATTTTGGAGTTGTTGGTTCATCGCCTATATCTTTTGTCTCTTTCGGAATATCCACTTTCAGTTCTTCAGGGTGAAGGCTTTTCTTTATTTTTGTGAATTCTTCAATCATAAAATTGCATAATTGCGATATGCCTTGAATTTTGAATTTGCTCTTCTTTATTTGAGAGCTTGGAGCCTTTTCTGGTGGTGTATTCTGTATAGTAGAAGAACTCGAAGATACCTCCGATAACCGATGTGAAGGTAAATTAAATGGCGGTAAACTTGTTACGCTTCCATTTGAAGATGATGGCTGCTCTGAGACTTCGCCACATGTTTTATCTAACAAAACAGCACTTATTTTCTTTACTTCTACTTTTTGTACAGATAAAAATGTTATGTCATTTTTATCAAACCATGCATTTATCTCATACAAACTGTCAGGTTTAATATCTGAGCCAAGTTGACCGAGGGAACTCTTAATATTTATAGCACTTTCGTCATCGTCTGTGGCTGAATCTGTTATACCGTTATATTTTTTAATAACGTTTATGTACTTTGCAATTCCATCAGAAGACTGCTGCTCTGATTCTTGGTGATCGCTTGATGATTGGTGACTGGTTGCTGCAGAATAAATAAATAATAACATATAATATTGTTAAAAGTTTACTATGATGTGTTATAGTAACTAAAAATATAACACAGATTCAGAATGAAAATATAAATACTCTGGAGGACCATTAATTGAATTCGATACGATTTTTATCCACTTTGGACACAATCAGCACGTAATCAACTATGTCCAAAGCAAATAAACAGAAAATAGAGTTACAAAATATATTACCAGTTGAAAAAAGATAAAAAATTAAGTTGGAATTTACAACGCTTATTTGGCTAACCGAATTCATACTTGTTCCAATAACTAATCAATTTAATTAAATATAATCTAATCGTTTTTCTGTTTAGAAACCACTTACACATTTAAAGTCTTAAAGTTTCTTTTATGCAAAACGGAAATTTTTGGAATCCTGTTTGAATAACTCGCAAAACAAATGTGTAGAGAGATGATACAGGAAAATCTCTCTAGAAGTAACCAGACCAAAAACTTTTGTACAGTTTCGGACCTATTTTGCGTGTGTACATTATAACGACACAATACCTGCCCAAAACTTCAATTACTTCATAGTTCGATTTTGATGAAAATAGCACTTCATCTGTATGCGTAAGTTTACTAGACAACTGCCGACAATTGCTGATCTGAAGTCTTTACAACAGTAGTCACCGACAATGCAATTGCTATTTCGAACTGTTCTTTGGTGACGCCTATTGTGTGAATTAGCCCTAAAACCCACTAGACACTATCGCCGTATTTCTCCGCGTTCGTCGAACAGCGTTTTCCGAATGACGTACGGCTGTTTCATACATTCGTCGCTTAGTCCGCGTTGTATAATGGATGGGATTAAATTATTAGCAGTATCAGCGACTCTTGCTGAAAAAATGATAAAAAAGATTATAAAGCATATATGGAGAAAAAATCAAAGGTGATTTGATTTTTCGTTGTGGCGAAAAACGCGGCCATGCTGTCATCCACACTGCAATTTTCTATTGTCGTTCGAAAAACGCTGTTCGACGAACGCGGATGTATTCGACGAAAGTATGTATCGAGCTTAAAATAAATATTCTGTCGGTTCGTGCCGATCCGACAAGTGTGCATCATAACATAAAGACTAGTCAGATCCTAAAAGCAGAAATGAATGTTTTTTTTTTGAATTTCTGCCCAGCATTGCCTCGTTTGAGAGCAGTACTGTGATATGCTTATTGCTAGTGCGAAAGATGGATACTCTCCTGCGTGGTCTCGCTGGGCAAAAAGTGACAACAAAACAACCTTCACAGCCTGTATTAGGAGTTCGGAAGAGTACTATTTCTGTTATTATACCTGACCTTGCAAAACCTAATGCAGCGCTTGACTGGACCCCTGTTATGCTGAATTAATGCACCAAAGAAGTGCACAAATAAATAAAACTAACAAAACTTTAAAACTATAATTGGCAAAGAAATACTATAACATTACAAAACTTTAAGTAGGATACTTACTTGTACACGTTGTTCCACTTTCCGTTGAATATTCAGGCTTACTCGATTTATTCAAATTAGGATCATCTTCAACTGTTTTTTCCGACCTGCTAGTTTCGATTCCTTCAGAAATTTTACTGACATTTTCTGAAGAAATTTCAAATTGCCTCTGTATGGGAGTACTATTAAAAACATTGGCTGTCGTGACAGGTGTGGTGTCCAAACTGGATGTACTACCACCATGCTTCATCATATTTATAAGAGGCTTATTTTCTATTTTCTTTAATGGTTGTTCAGGTTCTAAATCGACACAAGGCAACGTTGTTTCCATGCCAAATTTTATAATCTGCTCATCGACGGTACTACTTAAACTTGCTGTAGAATCAGATGACCTTTGCTCCTTTAAATCAACATCGTGTCCTGTTTGTTGAGGTGCCGAAAATATTTTTGGTGTTTTTTGAATTGTTGTCCCACTTCCTGTATTTGAATATGACTTAATCGCTTTTTCTTTATCATCATCTGATTTTTCATCTTCCACCACTATAACATCATCAGATTGCTTTAATTGTATCTTCCCACCTTTTTTTTCTTTCTTCCCAGAAATTCCTGGCTTCTCAAGAACCTCAGGTTCTTCACGACTTTCATCAGATGTAATGCTTATAATTTCAACATTTTCAGTATTTTTTGTGTCATCAACTGGGCTGTCCCCTGCTGTGACCTTTTCACCTTTCGACCCGGATCCAGTATCAGCATCTTTCTCACATTGTTTTGTGGGCGTTTCTTTTGGATTTTGTCCTGTCTCTTTAATAGTTCCTTTTCCAGGTTTTTTCGCTTCTGTTGAGCTATCGACCGTGCACACTGATTGTTTTTTACTTCCTGTTGGCTTTTCAACTTCTAATGTAATAACCGATGATTGTTCCTTAGTTTTTTCCCCATGCTTTCCTTTAGGCATGTCAGCAGTAGTGGAAGTAACGGGCGATTCGTTAAGTGGTGCTTTTTCCTTTTCTTTTAAAATCTTGCCTTCAGATTGAATCGGAGCGTTTTCGCTTTTTAACTTGTCTGTCTTCTCCGCCACCAGTTCTTGCTTTTCTTTGTGGGTACCTTCTACATCAAGTTCAGCAGGTTTTGCAGAATCAGATTTTTTAACACTAGATTCAGGTGATTTCTTTTCTTTATCTATGCTGCTAAGCTCAGACTTTTGAGGAGTTTGGACCTCTCCTATTACCTTTACAGGTCCCGGTGTACTAGTGGCAGCATTTTCAGTCAATTTTGAAGCAATATCCTCTATAGGTATCATTTCTTCATCATTTACTTCGCAAAATTCTGCTCCATCAGGATCAACGTCCATTTTATCTTCGCCATCCACCTCCATAGGTTCCATTAAAGGGTCGCAGAGATCTACCGACATTGGTTCCTCTTTTTTGTCGGGCGCCGAAGAAATAACTTCATTCACCTGTGACAAGGAAGGCTGAGGCTCTTCTATTCCTTTCGCTGCTTTGGCATCTTCCGTTGACGTAACAGTTACCGGTGATGTAGAGCTAACGGCTTCATTCACTTTTTCTGAAATCGGAGTCACAGCTGCCCCACTAGAAATATTTCCATCAATTTTTCCTCTCTCTTTTGGCGTGCATGACTTTTGTGGTGATAAGGAGGGCTTTTGAGGAACTGTACTTGTTACATCTGAAGCTGATGGCTCTTTATCACGATCACTTTTCTGTGTCTTGCTTTCAGAAACTTTGCTACTTGTTGCGATAGTTTCCGTACTTAAATTACATTTCAGATTTTTGCCTGCCTCGTTACACCCGTCAACTTCACCAGACCCGGGTTCATTCGAGATCTCAGCTTTATCGTTTTTATCGTTCTTGACTTCGACATTCTTCTTTTCGTCTTTGTTAAGCGTAGTTGCTGCTTCAGAATTGCTGTCAGGGATCGCATTTAAATCGTTCTCAACTTTCGAGTCGTTCGACTCATTTACCCCACTTTTTCCCTCTAAACTTACCTCTAGCACTAATTTTCCCACTACCACTTTCTCAGACTCACATTCTGGATCCTTATTTACACTTTCGTCATGCTGTGCTTCTTTTACCTCGTTCTCTATTTCCTCTATTTTCTTAATAAATTCGTGCTCCGACGACTGGCTTATGTCATTTTCCATACTTCCTGAAATTACTTTATCCTTTACTACCTCCTCTATTTTCTTCAACAGATCATCCGGATCGTCGCGGTTTGCTTTCTTTTCATTCTCTGCGACAAAACTTGTTTCCTTGTCCGGTTTTTCAGCGGAATTCTTTTCACATGCTCCAGAAGACGCAGGATGTTTAACATCTAAAAGTACAATTTTGGCGCCTATTAACACCTCATGTATAAAAACCTACTAAAGTATAGAATGTAATTTTGAGTATATTCGCATTACTGCATTCTTTCTATACTTCAAATATTTTTAACATTTGATTAGACGTTGCTATTTTACCTTTTCCCAGCGCGTCCTCTGTTACGGTAGTTTTTAAGGTCGCCATTATGTGACTAAGAGCCCACAAACGTGAATATCCACTTTATCTCAAATGTTCAAAACGACAAGCTATACAAGCACTTATCCTTAAAACACTGTATTTTAACAATTATACCACTGAAAAAAAGCCGAAAACATCAAACTATCTCCCGTCCGCCATTTGTATACGCAGTGGTAACAACTTTGAAGCGCGAAGATTTGTGGTAATATGGTGGATGAATATAGGCTGAACTGAGGTGAATTTTGGTCAAAATTTTTTCGTTATTTTTCAGTACAGCGGTGTCAACAAATTTTGTAAAAATTCACAGGTCGAATTTTTTTGCAAATTAAAAATAATTATATTGTCATTGTCAGTTATTCCATTCACAAATTACAAAAGTCATAGAAAATGAAATTATTTTCCCATAAATTAATTGTTTCAAAAAGTATGCAGTGTTAAATGATGAATTCACTGGGTTACGTTCGTTTGTCTTATTGGTGTTAGCTATTATTTAATTATATTCCTTATTTTTTATGATAATGTGAAGAGTCCTAAAATTTTTAAATTTACATAAGCTGTTTTAAAACGAAAATATTCTAATCTTGCTAAAAGCTTTTAATTTATTAACCAACTAGTTGTCAGAAAGTGACAGTTTAGTAAAAAAGACAGCCGATTCGATAAAAGTCCCGGGAGGATGATAGCGACGAGGATTTTAAATTGTAAGTTCTGAGGAAAAATTCTGAGGTACACTGGCGCCATAAACACATTTTCAAATAATTACTTGTAATAAACATCGCACTTGATGCGTACAATTGCTATAAAACATAAATTTTGTACCAATGGCAATGGTCTGGAAGAGGTTAGAATTTGGGACTTATTCTGAGAAGTGGTTGATGGTTTGCTCGAATTAAAATTGTAATTCAGTTGTATTCGGATGGAAGAATCTTTTGAGAGTACTCTCCTAATATTCCCCCTCTGCTTAGTGCAGGTTATGATATTGTAAGTTATCAAATCAATTCCATTTTGAGGGCTTTATTTATTGCTTTTACAATTTTATTATACTCAGTTCTTTTAGAAAACCTAATTAGCATTTATTTCAGTTAGATCGTAGTAAGAGTTTCGTACAATATGTTGTAGGGAAAAACTCTATCTTATTAATTTAATCCTTTCGTCCCTACGGAGACTAAAGGGTAAATCTGCCCAGTTTCATAATATTAAGGATTCGAAATGGAAAAAACACATTTGTACTGCACCCAACAGTTTTATAAAATAAGGGCCAAGAGGTTAATGAACTGCGAGGCAAACTGGTTTTCCGAAGTCTCTTATAATAGCGCATTGCTAGATTTAAAAGATAATTATAGGAGTCTTCGAAATAAAACGACTGCAGCCATTCGGCAAGCTAAAGTATCTTATCTTCAAAGCAAACCCGACCCCACCCTTCCTACAAAAATGGTGTGGAAAAACTGGAATTATTCCTACAGTTGAAAATGGTATTACCTTCGATAAAGCCCTTCTGGTTGTAAATTCACGATTGTTTTTAATAAAAACTACTTAAAACAAAATTCTTTACTGATTGCTATTTGCAGCCAAAACTTTTGTCCTTAAAATATTCCATTCTTTTGAAGGTGCAACATGGGCTAGGCAGCTCACTATAAGATCACTGAGCACTGCTATAAAACATCAAAATGTCGCAACAAGGTGCAATTTTAATTTTGGGAAAGATCTACAACCAGTCAAGTTTTGTATACCAATAAATTTGTCGCTTCAAAAGCCAATGAAACGCATTGAAGATGTACCACTTCATAATGAAATTATCGAAAATCCTCGAAGTAAAATGATACATGAAATTGAGGAGATTATAAAAAATAATAATGCACTAGAAGCACCACCTACCTTTAATCCAGTTGCAGAAATACAAGCGGCTAGGCTTATTGTAATACGACGCAGGAAAATGAAGAAACACAAGCTAAGAAAGCTCAGGAAAAAGATGAAATTCGAATGGGCAAAGGTGCGTACTTTTATTATTGTTCAATTTCCATACACTGCTATAGTTTATTTTATTATATACTGTAATTTCTTCTATAAATAGGAAGCTCTTTATTTGTTTACAAATTGTTTATTGATTTGAAATTTCTGTTTTATTTTTTAGGTTCGTCAAAGGCGAGAAATGAGAAAAGAGAAGGCATTTCAAGCAGAATTGTTAGCTCAAATTAGAGAAGCAGAGAAATTTTCCGCTGAAGAGTATGTAAATGAGAAACTACGGAAGGCGAATGAAACTCCAATTCCGAGATATTGGAAGGGCAGAAGACTTCCTCAATTTATTATTAAACAAAAGTTGGGAATCAAGTAGACCTATAAACGGAAAATATATCATTAAATAATTTTAAATGGACTTATTGTTTTATTAATGACAATACTTGATATATTTGTGTAGGCTTTGAATTTTGAACTAGGAATTTATTATGGTTCCTATCCATAAAAGAGGGGACAGGACTGTATGTGGCAGTTATTAAGAAATCTCTCTACTCAGTGCTGTATACAAAATTCTGTCATATGATGACTCACTAACGCTTAGTCCTTCAGTATCGGATGAAAGGAATTCAGATGGCGTTATAGACAGGCAAACTTGACTTTCTCTATCAGTTAAAAGACCAAGTCAAGTTTGCAGAAGATTTCACAGCCGTAGGTAATTAAAGGAACAATAAGTGTTTTCACAAGAAAGATCTACGAAGGGAAGCATAGATCCTACCAACTAAACTATCAATATGAGTTGATCATGATCAGGTACGGTTGACAGAATCCTCACACAGTGATTTCGTGCCGTCTGCCTGATCCAGTTCATTTTCATAAATCGTAATTGAACTTGATTTAGATGAATTTAATAAGAGCTTATTTTGTTGAGCCCAAAAGAGACAGGGCTAATAAGATCTTTATTTATACAGTGCACAGCATCCTCAATTAATCCCAACGGGCGCTAGATATAAGTCTGTACGTCGTCAGCATACATATGGTATTTAAAATATTTAATAATTTCTGCAAGGTCAATAATGAACATTGTAAATTAAAAAAGGCCAAGTTTGGAGCCCTGTGGTACACCCGATACCTCCGGAAAGGTAAAATACTATAAGAGAGAGTGTGAACAGGAAATTCTGCGCTATATTTTTGATCGAGTCCCAAAAAGGAGCGGTAAATAAAGGGCAGAGGATGAACCCAGGGGCGGCTCGCATAATGCGGCCACCGGGGTCGTGCTCCATAAAGAATTTCGAAAGCATGAAATTTAATAATATTCCAATATTTGGAAATAAATATATCCTCAAAAACAAAAAAATTCATTCATAAATTTTTTATCCCTGCATCTACATATATGATATCTTTGCTTAGCTTAGTACATTGCATGTAAAGCCACTGCAATACGCCCATCAATCCTGACGATGTCAGACAAAGCTATTTGGTGGATGAACGGTTGACTGTCGAGTCAGTGGGCCAGATTAACTTGGCCCCAGAAAGTGGTCTCAAATGCTAAGCACACAACAAGGCAACGAACGCCAATGAAGGGGTTTTGTTGGCTATCGTTGGACCGGTATGGACGGTTTAGTGAATGCCAACGAAGGTCATAGAGGCATAGAGTCCTTACGTCTTTAATTCTGTACTACTTTTTCTTTTGATATTATAATCCTTTTTCTCTTCTTTTTGACTTAGTATTAGTTAGTTCTACTTTGAATTGTTTTTGTTTCCTGCTTTTTGAAGTTATAATTTTGTTTTTATTGCCTTTCTGCACATATTAAAAGATATATGCCTTACTTGTGTAGCGTTTGTTATGATATATAATAAATAAATAACATGTGAAAAATATAAAGTGAATCAATTGTCGAACTTCAAATGCATTCGGAACAATACTTTTGTTTATTATTGTTTTTCAATCAACATCTTTTGAGTCATAAATTCTATTTATTAAATTTTTTGTGAAGGTAAGTGATTGAATTCTGATTCAAGAATAAATTATATACGTTTGAAGGAACATAATTTCCTACTTTAATTTTATTATTAAAAATATTAACGCATTTTTTTCCGCGTAATGAAATTTTTCAAGAAAGTAAAACAATGAAAACAATCAATATATAAACCAGCTCTATTCAATTCTTTTTCAAAATATTATCATGTAAATGTTTTGCTCGTTTTTTTATCGATGCCACGAATATTTATATTTATTGATTTGATAAGGCAACTGTAGAATAGCATTTCAAGATAACTCACCCCCATATCATGGGAAAAGCAAGAAAGATGAAGATTATAAATGAAAGCTTTCCAGGTCTCACTAAATTTTATTTATCTCTGAGACAGCAACTGAATTTAGTATTTATTGATAATTTCGTGTGCACAGTCAGAATATAGAGATTTGCGAAATAATGGTGTTGAAAGTTGGTATAATTGGTGGTGGTATAAATGGATTTAGTTGTGGGGTTCGCATTGCCGAATATTATGGAAAGTCTGCAAATGTAACAATCATTTCTGATGAATTTACTCCAAATACAACAGGAGATGGATCAGCTGGATTATGGGGCCCCTATTTATGCGGATCAACTAGTCCGGAAAAAATTAAGTACGTGATATTAATTTTATATTACTTGAGAATTAAGAGTGAAGTAAGATGAACAAAATGTTCAGTGTATTGTACAAGATTATTTTTATATTGGAGTATTGCTACATTAGATGAGTTTGGCTGAAGGTGAGTGAGGGTGTGTTATCTATCGCTCATTACGGAAAGTATCAATGAACTTAGTAACTTCTAATTTAAGGGTTAAAAAAAGACATATGAGGTGTTTAAATGCAAAACCAGCCAAGTCCACTTTTAAAAATTTTTCATTACAGCCCAAAAACGCATTACAAGATTAAATTTAATCTCATTTACTGTTGGAGTTAATTAATTATAATTAAATCAGTTTTGATACGGAATAATTTTTAATTTTTTCAGTCAATGGTCAAAAGACACTCACGACTTTCTGCGAGATCTTTTTACTTCACCTGATGCAGGTGAAGCAGGAATATGCCTTCTGCCAGTTATACGAGTAGTAACTTCACTTAAAGACATGGAGACATTTTGGAAAGATATTGTTTATGGTTTCCGAGAATTAAGTGAGCAGGAATTACAAGCGCTCAATAAAGAACATGGCAAGAATTATGTGTAAATTATAAACTTGTTACAGATTTTATATTGGAAGAAAATAATACTGGATTTTTATTTTAGAGCTGGAATTCAATATACAACTTTTACGTCGGAACCAGCAAAACTTTTACCATATCTTATGAAGAGATATAAAAAAGCGGGGGGTAAAATATTGCAACAAAAAGTACACAATTTATCAGATTTTGTTAGAAATTCAGAGTACGACGTGATTGTGAATTGTACTGGACTTGGAGCTAAGGACATTGTTCCTGATCCTGAAATGTATCCTATTCGTGGACAAGTTATCAGAGTAAAGGCAGATTGGATGTATTTTATATATATGGATGATAGTGTCTGTACCTACATTATTCCCAAGTATGATTTATTTCTTTTATGCTTTATGCCATCAGAGTAAATGTAACGTAAGGTATCTTCAATTACAAATTAAATTAACATATTTAGGCGAGCCACTTACGTGCAGCTCTTTACGCAGGCACCAGATAATTCCACTTTTATTCGAAATTGGGTCTTTTTTTAATTCCTATATTTAAAGAAATGCACGGTTTGGTATTATAAAAATGGACTTTGTATGTCTTTTGTACAACCTTGCTATTCATTTTGGAGTTATCTCGCATAGAATTTTAGAGCAAAAACAAGACAATATAAAACTGTTGTTTTTTTCACTTTATGAAAAATTTTTAAATGTGGAGTTATCTGGTTTTTGCTTCATGGCTTCAATTGCGCAGTTGAATCAAAGCGTAAATGTTAAAAACGGAACGAAGTTGAGTCCAAAAATTACAATTGAGAAAATTCTGTGGTCAACGAGTTTTTAATCGTGCAATCCACAATTGTGCAATTAAAACGAAATAAAAACATAGTGTAGAACTTCCAACTGTACAAAGAACTGAGCATTGAGTATGGAAAACCGAGTATGATTTGTATAAATTTCGCTAAGATTAAACAGTTTCGGACTGTGCAAACAGCTGAGCGTGAGTGGTCCGCCAAACTGGACAATTTTGGTAAAATTAATTCTTCATTTACACGGGGAATCTTCCATATACGGTATAACTTTCGGGGCTGCTCATTTGTCACGCAAGTATTAAAAGTTAATAATTCGAATTTAGAGACGATGCCCATGAGCGACACTTGCCTCACGACACAGATTAACCTTTGTCGCGGAGGGTCGTAGGATGTCGTACGACAATAATCTATCTACTTTATAATTTATTCTTCATTGAAATAGATAATACTCACCATTATTTTTAGCTGTGAATCTGTAATACTTGGAGGAACACATCAAGTTAATGATTTCAATTTGACTCCTGATGAACATGACAAAAGTCTCATCTGGAATAGATGCAAACTCTTCGTGCCGGGTGTATCTTCAGCTCCAGAAATTAAAGATTGGGTTGGCCTCCGTCCAGGTCGAAATTCTGTTCGTCTTGAAAAAGAACTTTGCGGTAAATCCCTATTCTAACTGTTTCGATGTATATATGTATATAAAAATGTATATATTTTGTAGATAATGGAAAAATTTTAATTCATAATTACGGACATGGAGGAAGTGGTGTAACATTATCTTGGGGATGTGCATTGGATGTGTTAAATTTATTAAAGAAGACAAAAAGCAAGTTATGATCTTGACATATGTATTAAAAATTTTTCAAGCTAAAACAACGGTTGTCCATCATATTAAATTGAGCGAACCATTAATAAAGGTTGCGTTTTATCTCTAGTACATCCTTCATCATAAAATTTCTTAAATGCCACAAGGCATTAACAACTTCTTCCGGTTTATCCTTAGCATTTTGTCCTAACCACTGTGTTGGTAATTTACTAACATCAACAGGTGGAGTTGTTTTTGGAGATGCCCGTAATGTTTTTTCCCAAGGAGTAATATGTCGTGTATCATTTTGCAGCCCTTCAATATATTTAATGTATGCCTCCGAATGAAGAACTTTCTGAGGACGTGGCGGAACTGTTACAAACATTGGTTCTGGTGGGCCTTGAACAATTAAAGCTATACAGGTAGCATTTAGAATTGATTTTACTAGAAAAAAAAACAACAGCTATCTTACATGGAGCACAATTTTGTTGTGTGGATTGTTGTGGTGAAATTTGCTGAGGAATGGAAGTGGGCGTATTAGTCTGTGACGTAGAAGTCTGAGGCGCAGGATTCTTCCGAACTACAAAATTTCTACAAAATAAATTATATAGTAAAAATGGTTTCTATGAAATTACAAAACTCACTTGCTCTTATTATCATTTTGCACTACTCTTCCGCCCTTATTTAAATGTACTTCCCTGACATGCTTTATCAGCCGTTGAAGATGAGGAAAAGGTGCAAGATTCTTCTTCATACGAACGCAACCTCTCCACAAACAAATAAATTCACCCTCAGGAGTTTGTTTGTTAGCGTAAGATTTTTGGACGTGTCCAGTATTCTCTTGAATGCAATGTTCCATGCAATCTATGGGATCTTCAAACTGATAGTCACATTTTTCCCACAAACATTCGTATATCTTTAAAAAAATAATAATAATTAATTATTAGGTGTAAAATAAGAAAAAAATTCTTCATACTGGTTGAGGTGGAGTATTTTCTGAAGGAGTTGGTGTAGGACATGCGGATGGTGTATTATGTTTTTGTTCATCTATGATATGCTGTAGTTTAGGATCGTTTTCTTCATTTAGTTTCTTGGCTTTGTCTTCCCAGGCTTGTTTTATGCTAGCAGGTAAATTTTTCCATTCAGTCCCTACCATACGTGATATGTCTCCGAACGTAGCATCAGGGTTACTTTGGCTGATACCACGCCTAACATCACTTGAATACAAGATGTACCCTGTAACGATTTTAGTTTTTGGCTTGGTTGATTTCCCTTTTGTAGAAACAGGAGTTGACGACACCGATGGCGCCGGCGAAGATGTTGCCAAAATATCGGAATTAACTGAGGGTGGACCACCATCTAAAGAATCTTCACATACCCCCAATCCATCTGCTGGTTCTTGCTTTATATCGACTGAATCTTTAGTGTCCTGCAAGGTAAACATATATTACTATAATTTATTATTTTTTCATTTATTTACCGTGGAAGCACCGGGCGATTTTATTTGATCAGATGTTGAATTCAAATCGTTCAAATGTACCTAAAATTTTTCAATTTTCAAAAATTATTTCAAAATTAAGTCTCTCTCAACAACCAAGTACCTTAGTAGGCTTTATGGGCCTTTTAAAGTGGAATATTTCATCGGGTGTTACCATTTGACTGTGTGTAAACTTCTTTAAGCAGTTATTTTGATTAAGTTTACGAATACTTTTCTTAACTTCATCATAACTATTTTCACATAAGTATACATCGCTCTCTGAAATTTCAGTAGGCCTACAGGTTGTATATTCCCCGTAATCTAAAACTGCGCAACGTCCAACTATGGCGACCGTAGGATTAGTATCCTGTGCAGATGATAGTAAAAGTTCTTGACGATAAAACAATCTGTTAGATGGAACAGGAATCTCAGTTGGTGCTACAAGCCATGGTCCTTGGAAATATGATTTCCCACTATAGGTTAATAAATATTTATAATTTGTAATATTATAATTGTACCATAAAATAATTTTGTTTTAATTCTTTTTATATATTTAGTAAAATGCATACACATAAAAAGCAAGTAACAAGTTTACCTTGATGTTTCCCAAATACTAGTGATTTGTGCAATAGACTGTTTCCCAGACTGAGTGGCCACATACACATAATCTCCTGTCTTAACTATTCCACTGCAAATTGTGTTGTACTGCTCATAATAAGTATTGCCTTCTTCACCGCCATTAACATAACAAACCACATTCTAATAGAAAAAGTTGTAAAAAAAAATTCGTGTGCATATTAAAAAACAAAATTTACAGGTTTTTCCTTCTCTACGAGTGCTTCTTGCAATTGAAGTTCTGCTAATTCCCCTTTATGTTTTTCTACACGTTCTTTAAACACCGATAAGATTCTTTTTGGTTCTAAAGTAATTTCACGAGGAATGAATTTCACCGGATCGTTGTCTCTCACAAAAGGCCAATTTTTTATTTTCTTAAAACATCTCGCTTTTACGTGGTAACGAGACTCACAAACGTATACATCTTTATCAGCAAAGCCCTCGGGCTTATATTTGATGTAATCTTTAATACTCATAACGTAACATTTATTCAGAAGTTTACTAAGTGGAATTGCTTGATGTTGCTCAGTCTTGAACACTTCCTGTAAATCAAATTTACACATAGATAATAATTACTGCTCTGTTTGATCATATCAGCGTTTAAATGTTAAAATATTTATCATTTATTGTGATTAAGGAGTGCAGTTCAGGTTAATAAAAGTTTGTATAGAGTAACTAAAAACCAAACCCAATGAATTAAAATTGTTCACAGAACAAATACAAAAATTGAAGGGATTGGTGCAAGAATCATATAAAAACCTTTTTCCAAGAAAGAGTTTATTAAAGCCGCTAAATTTTTTTACGGTGCAGCCAAATCTCAGGGGATACCTTATGGTCCTATGAACAGCTTTGACGGAAAGGAAAGTGGGAATAGGAAAAAGGAATTAGGAGGTTGAGTAGAGCGACATTGCGTCCATTCTTTAGAGAATCGATTTTATAGGTAATCGTCTCGTCGCTAATGAGCTTAAAGGCCTTCTTTTAAACTTTGTCCAACGCTAACAATGGCGTACATCCTGCCCCTACCCTTTGCAATCGCAAAGATGTGATCCGTCCAACTAAAATTCTTGTATACCCCTAAGATATTTAAGTTAGGAGAGTTTGGAATGCTCATCCCATTGATGAAGAGAGTTGCGGGAGGGTAAGGGTCTTTTTGAGAGAAATCAAACAACTTTAGGTCCACGAGAGTTAGCAACTGATTCAAAAAAGTACGCGAAATCAAGGGTACTGTCGTCAGAAAAACAGTGAATTGGTTTGGAATTGAGTGACAAGAGATCGTTAATGAAGAGTAGAAAGTTAGTGGAAGACATTACAGAACCTTGTGGCACACCGGCATTGATATTATAAGCATTGGAGATAAAACCATCCAAAGTAACAAGTATGGAACGGACAGAAAGGAAGCTTCCACTACAGCTAAGAAGAGAGTGGTTAAGACGAAATGCTGAAAGTTTGATTGAAAGGGCAGTGTCAGACTCTGTCGAAAATCTTCCAGATATCAAGCGCAGCTATCCCCGAATCGCCAAAATTATGGAGATAATGATGCCAACGCTCAGTAAGGAAAGTCATCAAATCACCCAGAACGCCCAAATAAGAGGAATTTTGAAAAATGTTATATTGACAATTGTTTTAAATGTTGTTTATCAATTGCTCAAAAATTATGCTATTTACACATACTTGGTTCTTGCACCAATCTTATATACACTACACACCTCAGAAAATTATGAAATTAGATATATTTTTGTAGCACTTACCTGTTCAAGAAATTTTCTCGTTGTTAAATGATAAGTTTCAAAAGGTCTCAAAAAAATATTTCCATACATCATCTTAATATTATCTGTGTTGGTCCACAGGCGTTCGATGTACGCAATTCCGGGGACTATAGAAAATAAATAAAATGAATAAATCTCTTTCTAGCAAAAATTCTCAAACATACTTTTATTATCTGGGGATTCAAAGTATACAAAATCACCTGGAGAGTAAACCTTTTGATCTATCGTCATACTTTCACCCTGAGTAGCCTGTCCAAATATAAATTTTACAATTATTTTATACTACCCAATTATAATTTTATTTTGTATCATCTTACCGCGGTGTCCATTTCTTCCTGATCCTGTTCCTCCTGCAATAGTTTTGATTGACGGACTGCTTCCACTGCTGCGCTTAAATGAAGTGTTGAGTAACTAAGTGCTGGAGAGGTCAAGACATCTTTACACAGCTGAATAAACCACAAATTATAAATATTCTATACAATATTCAAAATAAAATACCTCATCTCTTTTTTTAATAAAGAAAGCTTGAAGTTCTATTGAATCTTCAAAAATTTGAGAATCTGTCCTTGATAATCTACGGGCGCGTTCTAAACAGGCAAACACATCTTCTTGAAATATGTCAAGACGTTTATAAAGACCTTTATCTAATCGCCTTTTAATGAGATCTAATGATATTCCTCGCACTCTGTAATTAATTGTATATAAAATGAAAAACAAAAAAGGTATAAAAAGGAAGCCTTACTTGTTTGTGGAATCGACTTCATCATATTCTGGAAGTTCTGCTAATGAATCCGAATAACATCGACCTTCTTCATCTTGATGATTATAAAGTGAAGTAAAAAGTGAAAGTAAAAGTTCTTGAACTGCAAGAGATACATCTGGAATTATTTCATTTTTGTCCCTAAAAATGTGGCCTTTAGTTATCAACTTCTTATTATACAAATGTAGATTTAAAATTTTACCTTAAGCTTTGCTTTGTTTGTATACAAACTTGTTGTAAGACTAAAGCATCCTTATAAATTTGAGAATCAGGTTCGTTATATTTACAGGCATTTTCGAACATTAGCAGAAAATCGGACGCAATATCATCCACACTCTCATATCCTTGTGATTTTAATTTTTGTAGAATTTTCTCCATATCTATTGGATTCTTAATGATGTCGTAATAATCTGGATAATCCTGTAAGAAAAAATTGCGATAAATGTAATCATCCGTAAATGTGGTTTTACTAATAAGATAATGTAAAGTATGTCCACAAAGTAGCTGCACAAAATTTTATTTCAAATTTCAAAAGAACACAGGTTGATTTAAAAAAATATATCTTATTTATTTTAAAGAATAACAAGTGGTTAAAATGATTAACTTTTACTCCTTCCATCATTTGTTGGACCACATTCATACCAACTTTTTTAATTGAAGCCCTTATTCGATTTTTAAAATCGTTTAACGTTTTTTGCTTCCCATCAGTTCCTGTAAACAATTTTTGATAAATTCGTCCAAAAGTCTTCAATATGTCGAGCTGCCGGTATGTTCGGCGGATTCACACTTTTCAGCATGAAGTATATTTTTTTACTCTTCCGATCCCAAATGGTTTACGCGTGGTGGCATGAAGTCAGATCTGGCCAAACATTATTTCCGGATGTTTGTGCTTTTTGTTTAGTTTATAAATTTAAGTACAAACACTTTTTAGTATAGATTTTTGCGTTAAATGCTACATGCCGAGAAGTCTGTACGAAAAGTTCCAAAAAACCCCTTACCGGAATAGTACACCAAACCAATATTTTTGGCTCATTTTTAGATTTTTTGGCATATTTAACTTCTTCTGGACATTTTCTTTATTTTCAGTATAAAAACTGTTGTTTTCGTCATCATTATCGTCAATACTGTTCGAAACTCGTCGTCTAAAATAATCACTTTGTTATTATTCAAAAAGTTTTTTTCGCAACAGGCAACACTTTTTTGGTATTTCTCTTGTTTGCTATTTTGTATATCGTGGCACCTTTTCTGTTTTATAATGTTATAAATTTAATTTTCCGAGATTGCCAGATATGAAAGACTGAGGCACGTTAAATTATCGCGAGAGTTTCCGTACATTCATTTTAATTCAATTTTCCGCCATATGTTTCAGTGTTTTCAATGTTTATCACTTAATTTTTTTGTTACCCGATGACTGTATCCTTCCCGAACAGTGTTCTAAATACGAATCAGAACGGCCATTCATCTAATAGACACGCTTTCGCTGATAAAATTCTTTATTCACTTTCATTTTACATTTTCCATACTGTGACCAATATGCGACGGTTTCAAAATTGACAAAAGTTTTAATTTGAATGAACAAATTAGTGAAGTTTGTACAGTTACTTTGTGGACATACGTTATGAATGAATGTATTCAGATGATCAGCCTTATCACCGTATCCGCTCAGAACGGAAAAAGATCTGAATCCCCTATTTTTGTTGTTTCGAAACTTTTTCCGTTCTGAACGGATACGGCGATAAGGGGGAAGGTCAAAATTTATAAATGGGTAAAGCACAGTTTGATGAAAATTTAAGACTATTTCTACGTCTATACTTCACACAATATTTCCTAGTAACATATTTACTCAAATATTTTTTTAATTTCTTCTATAATTCCAAGCCAGAAGTTACAAATTATCAATTTTTACAATTGCAGTGATAATCAGACTCTATACAAGTTAAAGAAATGAATAAAATGTGTTCATAATGTTCTTTTTATAGCCCAATAACTGTGCATTGTATAATATAGACATACAAGCTATTTATGTCTTTACGACTTACATTGTTTCAGATTTTTGTTTAAAAATTTCCACTAGGAAACGAAGCGCTTTAAATAACCTACTGAAACGCAAATGTTAAAGCTCTAACCGCCTCAACCTATCCGACTTCATTTCTTTTTTGCATTGCATGTCATTCCAAAACACCTCTTCAACGCTGCTTCATGGCATGCACTTTAAAAGCAACCTAATTTGATGGGACTTTGCTTCCAATGTACCAGGGTATTGTGAGTGTAATTTTTTCGGGTATTTCCTTTTGTCGTTCTTTGCTTCGATATATAAATTAGTGCATCTTCTCAGATAAAACAACAAATTAACCAATAATATAAGCAGTTCCGTTTTCAATGACTTCTCACTCGGATACATTCCTTTATAGAAAAAAAATATTAACATTTTTGAGTTAGTAAATGGAACCGTTGCATTATATTGACTTCTGCATAACAATTGAACTTTTTCCGGGCAAAATGTATTGCGAGAAAAAAAAACGAAGTCTGAATATCAATAAGCGGATTCAAAAATAAAAATAAACTCATCGATCGACTCTTCTTTTGATTAACTCAAATTGTGAGCGGACTCAGAATATTGCCAATACTTCAGTTCAGTTTTGAGTCCGCTCAAGTTTAACCGTTTGAGAGCCAGACAACTCAATCGCGCTCCTCCTGGTCACTGTTGAAAAGTTCCAGCGATTGTGACACTAACTTCACATGTAAATCATTCCCTACATTTTTTGTTTACTTTAGCCATAGAGAAATCATCAACTAGAGATCCATTTCCATACAGAAAAATTGTCAAAAAACTTTTCCTTTGGGTGCCCCTAATGTAAAGCTCGCTACAATCAGTTGTTCTGAATTTCGACCTCTAGTTGATGATGTCTCTATGCTTTAGCAGTCACTACAACAAGACTTTCATCTTCTCAGGAGTAAGTGGTTGTAAATTGCGTAATTTATCGATTAAGAATTTTCATCAAATATCAAATTGAACGTAGAAAAATGGGACAAAAAGAAAAACGCGATAGGCGCCGTCTGGCATATTTCGACCAGATTTTTGCAAAAGGCCCTGGAACTCAAGCAAATAAGACTAGAGTCTGAACGGATTCAAAACGTGGGCGGACTCAAATCTTAAGTAGACTCACCCGCTCTTAATTTGAGTCGATCATTGAGTTTCTTGCAACTCTGATCAGGTGGAAATGAAGGGTGAGGATAAATTTTCCATTAAGTTTCATGATTGTTTTTGGCGACTATGGCAGCATGTAGTGTACCATTACCATTCTGGAAGATAATCCTGTTCCTATTTTCCAATTGCATTTCCAAGTTTTAACCATTATGATATGATCAAAAGACGGTTGTGTTTCTTGGTGAGTTAAAAAGTTGTATTTATCTTAACAATTCTTTTCACCACTATATTCTTTTTGAAATTTCTTTAATTGATTGATGAGAATTTGCCTACAACCCACAAATATGTGAAAGTAGAGCCAATCTGACCGTACTAAATAGAAATTCTTAAGTACAGGTAAAAAACTATAGTTGAATTGGCTAGACTATATATATGTGCTATATATAACTTGTCACGCGAACAACACCTTCTGTTATAGCTAATGTTTTCGTAAATCATTCTTTTAACAGGTTCGCTGCTACCTTCTCTAGAAAGATATATGCAAATATATTTTTTGCAAGAGGAAGCTTAAAAGCTTCACGGATATGTGCGGGATTGACAAAGAACCTGTTAAACTAGTGAGTTTTTTAGTTTATAAACTTCATTATTGGTTTCGAAACTTTTTCCGTTCGGAACAGATACGATAAGGTTGTATATCACTTATTTCCGCTAAATTAAATTGCAGCAGTTTAGAGCTTAAATAATTGAGCGAACTAATTGACTTGTTATTTAATTAATTTACAATGAAGTATGACTTTAAAAGCAAAGCACTTATAAATATAAGCAAACATAAACTTACTTATATTTACCTTTTTCTTTCCATATCCAAAATGGATTTAGAAAGATATAAGAGATATTTGGTTACGATAAATTGTAATTCTACAAAGAATTTTCTACTTACGTTTTTAGATGGTAGCTTCATAAAAATGACTGAGAGTTGTCTGTTTCCTTTGGGCTCATGGTAATCCTTAATAGTTTCATACAGTTGCCATAGCTTCCCGTCTAATGGTGTGTGAACTCTTCTTCCAGTTTTCGTAGCTCTAAGTTCAGAAACATTTATAATTAATATAAATAACCTTGAAGGGAAATTAAAATTTACATTTTGGAACTATGTTTCTTTTCGCCAAGTCCAGACATCTCCTTTAATTTGTCATTTAGAGCCTTCTCAAGTATGTTTGCATCTTCATAGATCATAGAACCTTCTTCATTATATTTACGACAATTGGAAAACATAAGTCTATAATCTCCAACGATATCATCAAGAGTAGTGTATCTGTCTGATCGGATATTGTTTTCTATTGTACTCATATCAATTGGATGTTGGATTATATTGTAATAGTCGGGATACAATTTTTTAGATGGTTTTTCCATAAATAATGCCATTGGACGTCTGTTTCCAACAGTATAATCCGTTAAAAACTTCTGAAGATTTAATAGTTTCTTCTTTAGAGCAGGTTGGCAACCTGATTTCCCTTTCGGTGATAAAATAACCTGAGTCGCCGCTGGCAATTGCACACAAGCACCTGGAGGCATATTAGTATTCGAACCCATTCGTGGGCGGCCTTTCTTTTTTGATACAGAATTTGAATTTGAGCTTGAATTTGGAGACAATTCTGTTTGTCCCGGATTTTCTTGGTCATCAGAGTCGCTAGCATCCTTTTAAAAATGTTAAATCATTAATTCATTAATTCATTTTATATTTTTATAATAAATATAAATAGAGTGTTAAAATCAAGTAATATTTTTTTTTGTAAACTCAGCTTTTTCTCATTTTATGCTCTTTCAAATGCATCATATTAAAAAATTCACTTTAATTATGATTTTAACACGTTAATTATCATAAAAGCTTTCGTGAGAGAATTACGTGTTAAAATGCATTTGACCTGAGAGAGTTTTTAAATGGCGTTCTGCGGTGACCACCACGGCATTCAACGTGTTAAAGGTTGCAATAATCTTGAGAGAATGGACACTGTTTTGGATCCTAACTAGGCAGAATAAAAATATTTGTCGGATCGTTTGTCAGTGTCACGAAGGATAATATGAAGAGTACAAGGGGAAAAAACTGAGGAAATTTATTTTAAATTGTTATTGAGCCAGTAACTGCCTAAGATATTTTTCACAGGAATTAAAAGAGTGTTAAGTTTTAATAAATATTATCTTGAACACAATGTAGTCTTCTATTCCCCATAGCTGCATAACACGTGCAAATCTACCATAAGACATGATAAATTCCAATCTAATCAAAATGAGCAGTCCTTGCTAGGTAGGAGGGTTGGTAGAAATATTTGTCTCGTCAAAACTTAGAAGAATGTTCTACGGTACTTCTAAATTTTCTTTTAATTTATAATGGAAATAGGCACACTTATCAGCATCAATATCATAGGTTAGCGTTAGGGCGATCCTTGCAGTCTTAGCTACCGCCCAGGGTTTGTGTTTTCAATTATCCTCAGAGTTTTCCTGCAAAACAATCTTGGGAAATCTTGAATACGTGACGAAAAAACTTGTCTGCTGGATTTTCGGAGATTTTCATTAAATTCATAGTTCAGGAGATGTACACTAACATATTGGATTAAGTCAACCTTCTTGCTGCCAATGTCGTCGTGATCTATTTTTAAACTAGTATCAATGCCTGTACTGTCTCTCAATGCAATCCTGCTTATTCTTTCGTTTCTTAGGGTACTTCGTCACTAATACCCGAGTGTAGATGAATGCTTTTGCCAGGCTGGTGCCATCTCTAAACTCAAAACAGTTCCTTTGAATACTCATTCTTTAAAAGGGGTCGAAAGTATCTTATTATTTTTACTAACGTTACATTTAAAATCCAATATTGTTTAGTTTCTTCAAAATTCATTTCATATCTTATTCGATATAATTCTGTCGATCACAATTGTATTGGCGTTGAAACTTTGTTGTTGTTGCAAATATACCAACACAACTGCTGCGTACGATACACCCTATTGCATAACTAGAGCACCACTAGAAGTCTTAGGTACATGTCAGTAAGCATATTTAATAATTTAAAATAAACTGGAACTTTTAACCCGCCGTAGCTAAAAGCTGTCTCATTTCTTTCAAAAAGAGCCCTAACCTTCCCCCTCCTCTCTTCTTCCATAAGATAAGTATTCCAAATTTTCCTAACTTAAACATCTTAAGAGTTCAGGTATCCAACAGTCTTATTTTGCTGTTGCAAAGAATGCGATAAAGTGCCATTTGACGTCGCTCACTTACAGGAGTCATATCAGACCCAGACTTGAATTTAATTCGCATTTTTGGGCATTGACAGGACGTACTGCATTGTTCGCGTCGGACAAAGTCCAAAAGAAGGCCTTTAAGCTCATTGGCAACGAGACGATTACTTCTAAAACCGATTCTCTGGAGCGTCAACGCAATGTCGCTTGTCTCACGCTTTTTTATCGCTATTGTAGTTGGCATTGTTCCAACGAAATCTACAGTCTGATTCCTTGTAGATCTCTTCCTACTCGGGAGACCCGCGCATCGAGCCGTCTTCATCCCTTCGTCCTCGTGATAAAACCTAACAGAACAGTGGAATTTCAAGACTTTTTCCTGAGCAGAACTACACGAATGCGGAACAGATTATCATCTTCTGTTTTCCGCCTTGATTATAGGCCGCAGTTATTTATGCAGGATGTGTACCGACACTTCCGCTCAACCTCCTAATCACTTTTCCCCATTCCCACTTTCCTTTCCACCAAGACTGTGCATAGCATCATAGCGCATCCCCTGAGCTTTAGCTGTACCGTAAAAAAAGTAAAATTGGTAAAAGTTTTAGTGACCCTTCGCCCAGAAGATGACTTGGAGGAAAATATGTGCAGCGAAATTTATTGGCCAGGCATTAATTTCTTTTCTTTATTATTATATTCATGTCGAAATCTAAAGCCTTGGGGCACCCATTTATCTAATAGAGAAATTTCTTCAACAACATAATTTCTAATTATTGCTATGCGAAATGATTCGAAGAACATTCTAGTAATTGAAAAGCTGTTTCTTTCTTTCCGATGGAACATCTATCTGAATTTTTAAAGTGAAATAATAATTTACTATAAATAGTTTAAGAAAAGCTTCTAAAAAGTCCCATTATTTTTTTCTATTTCAAAGATTATTTCCCACTTGGAAATTAACTTGCAATTTTCAGCTTACCTGCTCGACACCCACATCTACAAGTTTTGCATTCATAATTTTCAACATCTTCACCGCATCCTGTAGATACAAAACAATGTCTAGGAGCCCTTCAATTAATAACTAAAAATACTTACTTTGTGTATTTTATGAGATGGCGGGAAGGCTCGTTTGGCATTGTCCAACATCAAATAGAGATCTGCGGTAAGATCAGAAATATTTGCATAATCTCCCTTCTTAAGTCGCTTTTGAATTTGCGCCATAGATATTGGTTTCTTAATCATTTCATAATATTCGGGGTGGAATCTTCGATACGGTAATTTCCACAACGATTGACCAAGTGGCGCGCCTGTTGCATTAGGGGGATCTATAAGTTTTGTTCAAAACGAAAAGGAAATGAAAATAAAAAATTTAAATAAAAAGAATGAAAGCAAACCGAATACGTATTTCGAATGCAGTAGGAAACTTAAAGAATTAAAGCATGTCGCAGAAGAATATAATTTTCTAACAAAAGGACATTTTCACCAAGCTTGAAATTAATGAAGCATTACTGATTGAGTCATAAAGGATCATAGCTAAACTCGTTAAGTTCTCTGAGTTTGTTTGCATATCATTAAATATTTTATGTACCGTAATACATAGGGAAGCATTAAGTTGCCGTTTACATAACCGAGAAATTGTTCATGCATGCAAACGGTCTACAGCAGCCAAAACAACCTATTGCCCAAACTTTCTATAGCAACCTCACAAACGTACCTGACGCACTTGCCGCATTAAATAAATGATCAAACAGTTGCCACATGGGACCTTCTCCTAATTTTTTCTCGTTTCCATCGCTCTCATCATCTGAGCTTTCTGGTTCTTCTTTTAAAGCTGCTGTTATAGCGCTTAGAGTTGGCCCTCTCTTCTTGAAAACAGTTGTCTTGACTTTCCCACTTTCTATTTCTAATTTCTTTGCCGTAAAAACCTAAAAACATTATATTAGCATACTTTTTTATATTGAACCACCAGACCTTTTTCAGTGTTTTAGCGTCTTTATAAATCTGCGATCCCGGTTCATTGAACATACAGGCATTTCTTGTCATTTGCAGTAAATCTTTCTCCATTTCTCCTAGGCTAGAATATGCATTGGTTTGGATTTTTGTTGCAATAAGACGCAAATCTATGGGATGTTCTATGACATCGTAATAATCAGGATATATTTTCTTGGATGGCAGCAATTGAAACTCCCGGTGGATTGGACGATTCTCCTGAAGAGGATCAGTTGCAGTCATGACTGAGGCGAAAAGTTCTTCATATGGATCAAAGTCTTCGTCTTGTTTATTCGAATTTTCTGATGTTTCACTCTCGTTGGCAGTGGATCTTCTTGGTTGCCTGGGTACTCTTTTTAATCGAGGCTCCTCATCAATGGACTCCATAAGTTTGCTTTTATTCACATTAAACGTCTCCCAAAGTAAACATGCGTCCTGATATTCCGTCGAATCAGGTTTGTAAAATGCTTTTGCATTTTTTACCAGCAATTCAAGATCAGTAGTCAATTCCTCTATGTCATCATAGGAATCTGTTTTGAGTTTTTGTTGTACTCTAAGCAAATCAATGGGATTCGCCACGACTTCATAGTATGAGGGCTCCTGACGCCTCTTGGGTGCTCTAATAAATGTATCGCAAAGCATGGAGCCATCTTCCTTTTTTATGTTTCTTATGGAATCATATAGCTGCTGACATAATTCTGACTATATAATTTCATAGAGCGATAAAGACTTTCTTTAAAGGAAATGGGGGAAAAAATGAAAATGTCGACTTACCGGGTCAGGTCTTTTTCTCTTTCTCCCCACAGATAAAACTGGTGATTGTTCTGGAGTGGAGTCGTCTACAATATCATCTTCCTGTCTGCTGGCTACTGAGCTAGCTCTTCTCCTTTTATTTAACATAATTTGTTTGGAATTATTTCAACAAAGCACCGAAAAACGCACAGTCGCGTCCTATGCTGTCATTTTTTATCCCGTACTACAAATTTCACTTTACAAGAGATGGCATCACACTCAACATCTTCCTCTTCCCAGTAACGCATTTGCTTAAGCCAGATCTTTTCCTCACATTTCTAAGGTTGTTTATATATGTTCGTGAATGAAAACCTTACCGATACAAAATTAATTAATTTGGTTTTAGAAATATCTACTTATTATTATTTATTCATTGTTTCATATATTTATGCGTTTGTATTTCCAGCTGAGAGGAAGCGAGAACATTTAGCTAAGAAGAAGGTAGTTTAAATGTCAAAAACTGACAGTTCACAGCACGTGTAATTTTTGTAAACAAAAAGTGTTCCTTGTTGAAAGTTCCAGTTGGGTATTATCTGAAGAGGAAAGAATAATAATAACTCCACAAAAAATGGGAAAAAAGTTCTTTAATGTGAAAGCCAGACAGAATGTCAAGACTATAATAGACAAATCATCTGAAAATCAGGTATTTAATTGCATAGGTTTACGTCTCCTGCAATAAATGATTATTTAATTCCAGATTAAAATTGAATTTGTTGAGAATTCTGAATACGGAGGTTACGATGAATCGAATGCTCTAGTTCTACCTTCAACAAAGCGAAAAACCAAAAAGCAACATGAAAAACAAACTACGACTAGAATTTTGTCAAAAAAGCAAAGAAAGAAGTTGGAGAAGATTGTGGATAAAAAGAAAAAGAAAGAAGGGGTACGTGTGTAAATAATAACAAAAATTCAGTACTATAGCAAAAAAAAAAATATTGTGTTACAGAGATCATCTCTTCTGGAAGCTTTAGCATCAGTTCAAATCCCAGAAGAGGAATTGCAGAAATACACCTCCATCAGCCAAGTGCAAACGGCAGGCTTAAAAAATTTCCAAAAACTTAATAGCATTTTAGAACAGGAGGGGGATAAGGCTAAAAATGAAAATATTGAACGATCCAGAGCGCGTGGTTTTGCTGGAATTAAGAAGTGGAAAAGGGCTAGAAAAGTTTACAGTGATTTGGAATGTAGCGATGATGAGGTCAGTAATACCAAAAAACCAAAAGCTGACAATGTTCTTGAATTGGATGACACAGATTACAGCGAAAGTGATAGTGATGATAAGCAATTAAATAATTTGGACAATGCAGAAAGTGTTGAAACCGTGAAACAATGCACCGAGGAAGATGTGAAATTTGAGGGGAATTGGGAAGAACAGGCCATAGATGTTGCTTCAGAAATAGGTGAAACGAAATTAGAAGATGAATTAATTAATAGTTGGACAGTAGGAGATATTGATAAAGATATCAGCGATAACGTAAATGCTTCCTTTGGCAATTGGAAGGAGGAAAATATTTCTGAGGAATATTCGATAGAATCTAATTTGATAAATAATGATTGGATAGAAGAGAAGTGTGAGGGAAAAAGTGTTGAAAATATACTCACGGGGAAACTGAAATCAGATAAAACAGATAGTGAAAAATCGCAGACAACACCTTCAAAGTATGTTCCAGTCTATCGTGATGCAGAAATTCAAGCTGCTCGATTAAAACTGCCTATACTAGCTGAGGAGCAAATAATTATGGAAACTATTAACGAAAATCCTATTGTAATTTTAGAGGGTGAAACTGGTAGCGGGAAGACGACACAAGTTCCTCAGTTTCTTTATGAAGCTGGATACGCTGAAAAGAAAATGATTGGAATAACAGAGCCTCGACGTGTTGCAGCCATTTCAATGTCTAAACGTGTTGCAAAAGAAATGAATCTGTCTGAAAAGGAGGTTTCTTATCTCATACGATTTGAGGGCAATGTAACAGATAATACGAAAATTAAATTCATGACGGACGGTGTTCTGTTGAAGGAAATCGAAAGCGATTATTTATTGTCAAAGTATTCTGTTATTATTCTAGATGAAGCGCATGAACGTAGTGCTTACACAGACATACTAGTAGGACTACTTTCTCGAATCGTCCCTCTAAGGAATAAGAAAAATATGCCATTGAAATTGATTATTATGTCGGCCACATTAAGAACTGGAGATTTTACTAATAACACGAAATTATTTAAAACACCCCCACCTGTTTTAAAAGTTGAAGCACGTCAATATAAAGTCGAAGTTCATTTTCAAAAAAGAACTCCTGTTGATTATGTCAAGGAAGCGTACAGGAAAACTGTTAAAATTCATTCGCAACTTCCAGATGGTGGGATTTTGGTATTTCTATCAGGACAGCAAGAGGTAATTGTTTTTGTTGATTTTATCAATTTTAAGTTTCAGATTGTGTCGGTGGTCACGTAAATATCTTCGTCGGATGATCACTGATTGTTTATAAAATTTTAGTTAAGACAGCTGAACTTGTAAAAGCGTAGTTCAAAGGGCACTGCTAGTTTAATTAATTGTATTCATATAATATTGAAACAAATTCAAAAAAATCCAAAGCGCATATTTAATTCTTTCTAAAGTTACACACACACACTATTACCTCCCCCAAGAATAGCGCACAACTTAAAAACTTATTAATTTCTGAAATATATTTTTGTTTATTAAATTTTTACTTGTGTAAAATTATTCCAACGAAGAAAGTCGAACAGAATGTCGTCACATCCATTTTGCACTCTACAAAAGTATACCGTTCCAATTTTGTGTATGCGTATTTATATTGCGAAATACGAAAATTGAATGTGCTCAAAAGGTAACACTAAACAGCGATTCCAATCCAAGTCTTCGTCTTTGTCTTGGTATAACAATTGGTGACGTCAGATCGAGACAAATTGGAGTTTGGCTAGTTTGTATAACACTTCATCAAGACAACCTCTGACTATGCAAATTATGAATATCATTTTTGCTTCGCCTCGATTTTGATTTGTCTTGAGATCAAGATCAGGACCAAAACTGAGACTTGAATTCGAATTGGCCCTAAGCAACAAAGAGTTACCTATATATTTCTTAAACTGCTGTTAAATTAGATTTGTCAGTGAACAAAGATGATATATAGCAGATATTAACGGGCTCTTCACATGCAAGCTTTTAAGAAACCTACAAGAAAAGTACTATTAAAAGAGCAATACAAAGTGGGTCGTCTTGGGTTTGCAAAGATGCGCATGTATTGGATTGAAGAATGGAGAACTCCACAAAAACGTATTACAAAAGGTCTGGTGGTATGTTACAAGTATCGTTAATTCCATTTATAAAGGATGTATTCAATGAGAGAGAGTTATTTTTCGAGCAGGATAACACTGCAACTCATGTGTCTGACATTCAGAAATTTTTTCGATTTCTTTGCAATAAGTTTAAAATTATTATTTATTGAAACACTATAATACATAGTATTTACATTTCAGCTTATTCTTATTATTTGCTTTTTTTAAATACAAACCTTAAAAATTTTTAAAGAATTGGGTGCGGTTATATAAATTGCGCTTAAGAAAAAAGCGGAGGTCGTATAACAGTTGCCATAAAGTATAAGAATATGAGTTATTCAACCTGTTGTCTTACTAGACCTCAATTGCCCTCAGCATCATAAAGCTAATGGTCCTAGTGATTTCTGCCCAATAAGTCTTTTATGTTTTTTGCTAAGGTTCTGCTTCTTGTATATGGCGTTCCCTAAGGATCGATTCTTGGCACTCTGCTTTTCAGCTTATATATTTATGATCTCCTGAATGGAGTTGCAAAAGAGGACTGTCAGGTTCACACTGACGATTTACAGATATATCTTTATAGACCTGTTGGTTATGTGGAGGACTACATACATCGATTAAACTCGGAATTGCGGAATATATCAAGTGGGCGACTGTGAATGGTTTACTGCTTAAACCGCATAAATCACAGTGCATTGCTAGACTCCTCTGATTCTCTCCTTCCCCTCCCCCGTTACTCTAAACAACCACAATATTCCATACTCTGGTCGAGTGAGAAATCTTAATGAGGATACGTTTTGTTGCCTCCACATGTTGTGAGATATTGGGCAGAGTTTATGGTGGGTTGCGTCACATGAGGATCTCTGCTAGTTTACTATTCGGGAATACTGGTATTCTTTTAGCTAAATCTCTTCTCTTGCCTTATTTTATGCAAGGCCGCCTATTATTCCCACATTTGGATTCTCTTGTTTTTCAATAAATTATTTGTGCCGTTTGTTTTGAAATCATGAGTTATTCGCCAGATTTATTATAATTTTTGTCGAATTTCGCAGTTGAGGTTATTCTTGGAGGAGAACAATTGCACACTGGATCCCGCTATCGATCGGCACTCCGGCGTGGAATTCCACGCTGATTTTATCACTGATTTCGACCTTATGGACTTCTTTCGCTGGAAATATCTGTAACGAAGAGTGTACACGAGAATTTCGCATCACTATGGTGGCTTTTTCGGATCGACAGACTTTACGTCTCTCAGTCGATTTTTGCTACCATTACTGGTGCCTCCTATGCTCTATATGCGATCTGCCAGTATTTTAGCTTCCATTCAGAATTGTTTGAAGTAATCCGTACACGACATATGGAGAAGTATATTTCCATAAGTATGCTTGTGTCTATGATTTTAATTTAATGTTTTCCACCCCTTATCAATCTTACAAGGGAAGCAGTATGTCCTGCTTCCAAAGAGCAAGCCCTGGGACAAAGACAGTACGACTTCCAAACTAGATATTATTAGTAAAAAGCATGAAACCGTTTACAGGCATTAAAATTTCATTCATAAAAAACTAATTTTTGCGATACTTTTCACTTCATTAATATAAAAACTCAAAATTTGAGAGGTAATAAAACACATTTATATTTTCATTATACTCCTTTGTATTTCAGATTAATTATGTTGTTCGGAAGCTTCGCAAGCAATTTCCTTACATTGAATCTGTGCAAAAAGGAAAACAAAAAAATGAACAAAATCCTCCAAAGAAGTCTGAAGAAAATAACGAGGATGTTGAAGAGATTGAGTTTGACATGGATCATGCTCTTAAAAATATTAAAAAGGCTAAAAAGCGATTTGCATCACAAATATCTTTACCAAAAATTAATTTGGAAGATTACAAACTGCCCACTGATGATACTGATGCTGATTTATTGGAAAATGATGAGGAGATTTGTGATTCAGATTTAGATATTGACGGAAATATGGAGTATGAATTAGAAGACGAAACTCTTGGAAAATTAACTAAACAACCACTTTGGGTACTACCGCTTTATTCTTTAATGTCTACTGAAAAACAGCATCAAATTTTCAAACCACCTCCGGCAGGATGTCGATTATGTGTTGTTAGCACAAATGTGGCGGAAACGTCTCTTACTATTCCGAATATAAAATATGTTGTCGACTCAGGCATGCAGAAAACTAGGCTTTATGACGTTGTTACTGGAGTAAGTTCGTTCGTAGTGACTTTTACAAGCAAAGCATCAGCGGATCAAAGAGCGGGTCGAGCTGGCCGAATGAGTGAAGGCCATTGTTATAGACTGTACTCTAGAGCAAAATTTAATGACCTTGACGACTTTGCAGTCCCTGACATTCAGAGAAAGCCAATAGATGATTTAATGATGCAAATGAAATCTATGGGAATAGTGAAAGTGATTAATTTCCCTTTTCCTTCACCACCTGATCTTGCACAACTGGAGATGGCCGAAAGGCGGTTAACTATACTGGGAGCTTTAGAAGAATCTACTGTAAAAGGAAAGGCGGAAAATCAAACAGTGTATAAGGTAACACCACTTGGTCGAGCAATTTCAGCCTTTCCAGTTGCTCCAAGATATGGCAAAATGTTGGCTTTGAGCCATCAGAAAAATTTACTGCCGTACACAATTTGTATGGTTGCCGCTCTATCAGTCCAACAGGTATTACAAGAGGAGAGCGGTGCAAATGAGAAAAAGTCAAAGTGTTTCGAAAAGCGGAAAAATTGGGTCAAGTCGGGGCACTACAAATTACTTGGAGACCCTTGGATCCTTATACGAATAACAGGCGAATCAGAATATGCCAATTCACAAGGAAAATTAGATAAGTTTTGTGAGAATTATGGTGTGAGCAAAAAGGCTCTTACAGAGATAAGAAAACTTCGTATTCAATTAACAAATCAGATTAGTCTAAATATACCAGGCGTTGAGTTGTGTTTGGATCCCCAAATGCCGCCACCTACAGATATCCAAGCAAAATTTCTCCGTCAAATATTGTTGGCGGGAATGGGTGATAGAGTAGCCCGGAAAATACCTAGAGAAGAACTTAAGGATAAGGACACTTTAAGACATTTCATGTATGCTTACAAGTGTCCAGAAATGGAGGATCCTGTGTTTATACATTCGGGCTCGGTTCTACGGAACGAGAAACCTGAATGGATAATATATCAGGAAGCTTTTGAATTGGAGTTTGGGGCGAGCAAAAAAACATTTATCCGTGGAATTACAGTTATAGAGCCTGGATGGCTTCTTATTTATGTTCCAGCACTTTGTAATATACGAACAGTGTTAGAGGATCCTCCACCGAAATATAATAAGGAGACTGGAAAAGTATTCTGTTATGTTGAGGCAACTTTTGGGCGTGCTGGATGGCCGTTGCCCGTTACAGAAATTGAAATGCCATTAAGCGAACGAGCTTGCAGGTAAACGAATTTATGCAGTTCGTAAATTTTGTGCTTTCAGTGTCTAGTAATATATATTTTGTTTGCAGGTATTTCGGGATGTTTTTACTTAACGGTGATGTATGTCCGAAACTTTTACAATACAAAGAGAAATTAAAGACAGCGCCTAGTTCTTTAATTAAAAGCTGGTATGACCTTAATTCTTACATAGCAATTTTTGCCAGAGCACTTTCGAACCGGCAAATCAATTCTAAGAAAAAATTACATGAAGTTTGGAAGGCAGAACCCACATGTATATAAAGAATATGAAACATTTTCTATGGAAAATATAATCTTATATCTTTTTTAGATCTCTTGCAACAGTACGTCAATATGTTGAATGATGTAAATCTTTCGGAGTTGTCAACAATTTGGCCACCCATGGAAGAATGATTTATTATATCCGAGGACGTAATGTGTAAATAACATTTCCAAATGTAAATAAATTATATAGTCTTTAAATTAGCACACGCTTTTTGTGTGTTACTATCATTTTACGATTTTTAAATGTGAATTTTATTTTCGCTAGAATGGATTTATCAAAATGTTTACAACTTTTACCGGCCAGTTTTACTTTAAATTCTGGCGTACGTTACGTCAGTAGGATGCCAGCCTGGCCGATTTTAGATCTGGAAATAAGAGAATCTCTTCGAGATTCACACTTTTTACTGAAATTGTTTTTGCGAATGATTTTAATGTTCATAGTATCCGATGGATCATTTTTTACCACTAATCAATTCTGATTCTAATTTCCCTTCCACGCTTTCTACTGAAATTGTCCTTGCGAATGATTTTAATGTTCATAAAAAAAACTAAAAAATTAAAAACTAAATAAATGAAAATGAATGGAAATTCAAAAAGGATAAATGAAACAAGCAAAATGAATAATTCGAAAGAAAATAATAATTCAAAGATAAATGAATAATATAACTCAAAGAAAAGAAGATGGTCCAAAAAATGGAAATAATCCGAACCAAAAAAAGGAAAAATCCAAATAAATTAATCTGTAAAAAGAGAGAAAAGAAAAACCAAATTGGTAAGAGAAAATAAACAAGTATAGAAATGTTTGGGTTAATTCCCCTTGAATTGAATTGGGAATCAATTGACTTCCTAAAAACGTCGGATTTAAAGCTGCCTAAGTTGGGTTGACTTCTCAAATCGAGTCAATTCTTCTCATTTAGATTGGGAATCACTAGCTTCTAAGAAGATGTCGGCTTCATTAACTGCCCAAGAGATATTCGTTTCAATACAGCCTGAGATCTCACAAGAGAGCTTAAGCAAAAATCCATATTTGGTCGTTTTCAATTGAACCGACAACTTCTCCTTGGTTTTTCGCTTAAGCTCTCTTGTGTGAGCTTCTTTAACATCCGAAATTAATTCCCACCTGATTCGCATTCTATGGAACTTTAAAATTCTTAATTCCATTCCTTTCAATTCGGAATGTGAAGCATTTGTCTAGATTATTGGCCCCAGCATCTTCTTCTTACTACGTCCTTTGTGGCCTGCAACTAGTGTTAGAAATCCTTATTCTTGTGCTTCTTTTACGATTATGTCTGTGTTAACTATGTTTTTGCAATGTATGACAAGCTATGCCTTATCATCTGAGCAAACAACAAAACTAGACTTGTTTCGACAACGGAATTGAAATGTACTCCGGAATTAAAAGTTGATTTAATTTTTTAATTCCTTTTCAATTCCTCTAGAAAGGGAATTTGGAATTAAAAAGTAATTAAGAACTTGTTTTTTCTGGGTAATTCTTTCTCAATTACATTTCAATTCTTGGCTTGCAGTTAATCAGAAAAATAGAAAATTGTGACATTTTTCAATTATGGACAAATTTGAGCTCTCAGTTCATTTTTAAGGCGTTTTGGGTTTTCAATCCATTTAAGGAATTTTTTAAAACAAAAATATGCTGGCACAAAATTTTCATATTTTGTTTTATAAATGGCATGTTTTAGCGTAATTTTTTCAGAATTAATTTTTTAACATACTTGGTATGAACCAAGGTAGCTTTTCTGATACCAATTAAACCAAAAATCTCAAAAATAAGATCTCTTTTCGAAATGTAAAAAAATTTGGACGGATTCAAGCTGTAATCGTATTACTAAGCATCCATGTCCTTAATTTCATCACAATAGGTTCAGTAATTTGGGGACTCTAACAGTGGGTTTCTTTTGGATCACTAATCGTGGAGTAATCTGTATATGGAGCCTTTTTTTTAAAGGTATTGCCAAAGGGAATAATCCTATGAGGTGTACAGCACAAATTCGGCGAAAAGAGATTTTGTGGAAGAGGATTTTGTAATTATTTATAACTTGACAAATGTTGCAAGCTAAACCACAATTTTTAGCATGTTAATAAAATTAAAAGAATAGTTTTAAAAATAAAAATAAAGGGGTAAAAATTGAAGTGGATTTTGACCTGCTATTTAGCATATTTTTTTCCTAGAAAAAATATATCAATTTTTCAGGTTCCCAGCAATACACAGGCAAAAATGTTATCTATGGGATAGAAATCGATCTCGTGAAGATCCTTTACTTAAGGATTTATCAGAATTGATCATTTTTTTATTGAGTTTCCCTTTTAGCCCAGAAGGTACACTTTGCGGCGAGTTGAGAACCATTTACCTGTCTCTGCATAAGCGTTCACACATTTCAAACAGACACCAAGAAAAATTCTGTTTCAGCCTACAGTCATTTTACGGAATTTCCACATTTATGTACATCAAGATTTGGGACAATGAAGCTAATTATTCAGGACTTAATTATCAACATGAAAAAGCCATTTTAATAGGATCAATTTCTCAATTTTATGTCTTGAACATCGATAAGGTTTCAAGGATGTCTGTCTATAAAAAAGATTTTCGAAGCACAAAAAATAAAATAATTTCTTGGCAGGGTGAGTTGTGGGTGGCTCATATCTTTTGTATAAACCCTCACAAGGAAAAGGAAAGGAAATTTTAAATTAATTTTATTTGTAACTAACTTGCTAGATCGTGAATACGTTTTTCCAGGTATATATTGTCTAATGTAATCTCCTTTATTGAAGGCAACATTGTAGGGTACATAGGACTATATCATTGATTAGATCGGACAAGAACTTATAAATCTGTTGATAATAGCAACTTACCTTGAACGACGCAATTTTACTTTTCCTATTCGTACTGAATTACGAAGAAACAATATTCCTTTTTCGTTTTTTCGATGATTTTGCGTTACGATAACAAACCGCACCACACCACAGAGGTAAACACAAGGTAAATAAATTTTTAATCCGCAACTTGTAAAACATTTTTTATTTTCTTTTAAAAAATTATGGAAACGTCTTGAAGCTGAGTGCAATTCTATGTAAAAGATAATGTGGGGAAGAATGTTTTTTTATATATATATTTACAAATATGTATATCTGAAGGATATGTAGATTTTGCGTGATATATATATTTTATATAATCCTCCGCATATAACAAAGAAATATGAAAATATATAGCATTCATTCCGGTTTCTGGGGAATTTTATTCCATTTTAAACGAATCATTCACACCGATTGAGGTGGTGGACCCGGACACAATTCATTCACAGGCAATGAACTCGTTAAATCCGCACTAACTCCAGCAATTGATGTCAAACCCTTATTTGGTTCTCTCCTTTCCACGAAGGACTCTTCCTTGTAGCTAACTCGAGCGGATGTTAAGTCACCTTCTGGCGATGTGCGTGTATTTTCATCGTAATTTGGATTTGTAACAGTTAGAACGCCATATCTGCCACCTTCGCCCTCACGTAAACAATTGTATATACCATGACGTTCCTTGCGACCCCTCGAGGCTGTGTAAAGCTTTAAAACTCTGCAATTGCACGTAACTAGCATGGCCGTTATTAATCCCTGGAGAAAGTAAAACAAAAAGAAATGTGAAAATTAATAGATAAACTCGGTTCCCTTATCTTGTATTTTATGGGAAAACTTTTCTAATTTGCTTTCATTTAGGAAGGATGCTTTATTTATTGAGGTTAACACTTACCTGAATTCCCTGTGATATACTATAGGCTGCCCACAATTCATTAAATCTTAGGAGGGCTGCAAATGACCCCAAAATGTTGACAAGTGAAAAAAGGACAAGAATCTGAAAGCGAAACATTTTTCAAGGGTTAATGAAAGTAGATAGGACTAATTACGGACAAGATTGCTCCTAAATAAATATAAAAGTGAGCGAGTAGAATGGAAGATGTTCAAAAAGTCTCGCTAAGTGGAGGTGGTAATTATACGAAGTTAAAGTATTTTTTGAAAAGTTTTTTACACCTTGTGGGATTTACCGATGTGTGGAATGAAAAGTTGTTCTTGACTCTTCTTTTAAATTACTGCATAAAGCAGTCGTGAGAGTTTTAATCCCACAGAAGAATACAAATACGCGAGGTTTTCCTACTAACAACAGAAAAATCATTTGAAGTACTGACATAAATAAATGAACTGCGTGTCGTAATGCATTACGCGGTAGTAAAACGGGACTGTTTTTATAGTACCATCTTCTTTCATCCAAAACCCGTCATACATTGGACGGTAACAGCCCCAACTGCTGGCAGGTTGAACTCTCAGTTGGTTTAGAGTTTCAGTTGGATACATTGAGACCCCTAAGACTCCTAGACAGAAAACGTTTCATGTATCACAGGCCTAAGAATGATTCTAGTGGTATTTCATTACTAATTGGTCTCAACTGTGTTAAAAGGAATACAAGTGAAAACATTGAAAGTAATTGCCTCTTGTTTCGTCTAAGACTGATTTTATAAGAAGAAGATGGGAAACCACAAAGGACATTGGAAAACAACGTGAATTTATCATCTTAATTAATACGTTGAAGATATGTCACGCAAAATGAAGAAATAATGCAACAACGTAAAATAAAATTTTGAGTTTATTGGAAAGCTTATGGAGAAGGTGATGATGAAAAATGCTATTGGAGAAGTCACACGATGTTAATTTTATCACGATGAAAGGTCTTGCGTAGGCCTGTAAATATCTTTTGAAGAGTGGTCTTACAACTATGAAACGCAGATTGATACAGTTGAATAAGATTACGCTCATCCAAGATATTTTTACCTGATCGTACATAATTCTTTCCAAAGGTAGAACAGGGATAGGATGGAAATTAGCAAAACTGGAGGGAGATGGTTTCTTAGGCAAAGAGCTGTAATGAGTGCTTGTTTCCAACACGAGAGAAAGGACGATTTGTGATGATTTTCAAGAAACGAGGGTGTAAGTAGTCGAAGCCAATAGCATCTAAAGTTCCTCATCAATAACAATAAACTTCTTCATCAATAAAATCCGTTATTATTAACTGGGAGATCAGATAAAGTTTGGACATAACATATCAGTAGGAACCGATTGAATGAAGGACTGACTTGGGATTAACATTAAGAGTATGCTTCTCTTTACCATGCACACCAAATGATCGCAATTTTCACGTTTACAAGATTACTCAACTCGGCTGCCTGTATATCAATCAATCTATTAATTTCTGTGGAACACCTAGGACTTGCAGTATTCTTGCAAAAAAATTTGATTAGTATACAATATTCATCTCTTATAGATCCTCTAAATACGCCCTCAACACCTGGCTATATAATCAGCTGAAGAAGAAGTGGGCATTGGAAAAGGGCTCAAAACAAACCAAAAAATTTATCAAAAGCCCTTGCCAAAAAAGGACTTTGGAATTACTAAAACTGCCAAAGAATCCTTACAGGGCACTGCAGGCTCAGAAAGCACCTTAATCGGATGGGCATTGAAACCACCGAGGTATGTAGACTCTGTCTCGAAGAGGAGGAAACGTCGGAGCACATTCTCTGCGAGTGCGAGGCAGTTGCACGATGTTGATTCCAGCTGTTTGGGGCACATCTGTTGAGGCTTACAGACTTCGAGAACGTCTCCTTCAAAAAGATACCGCTCTTTCTTGAAAGAGTGGGACTGATGGAGGAACTCTAAACTGTGCGGAGCACAATAGGCCAACTAGTGGCCGCAGTGCATAGGCTACTTCAGCTCCGCCTCATTCTAAATCTAATACAATATTCAACCAATTCAAATACGTATCGATATTGATGAAATTCGAGTGTCGATTTAAAAAATAGAAAAGCAAAATCAAATCAAAGTATATTATATTCTATAAATCAGTTAATTTATTTTAGCTATTTACCTTTATAAATAAACCACTTTGCAGTAATCTTCTTTTCATCAGTTTGTTTCTGGATTTTGTGTCAATTTGCATTTGTGCTGATAATTTTGCTGTAGATCGAGCTTGGAAGGCCAGATGAAATCCCAGAAAAATCAGAATTATAGCAGGAACCATATAAGCCCAGATATATGCTTTTCCTTCCATTAACCTGATGTGACATAAGCGTTTATTATACTACTCTTACA